>JAODAL010027316.1:0-55179 GCA_025379985.1 Phyllomedusa bahiana
ACTTATTGGATGATTCTTGTTTGTTGGGGGGCAGGTCGCGGTTTTGTTGGTTGGATTGGGGGCCATGCAGGGGGTGCAGGTTGGGGGTCCCCGTTGGTCCGAAAAGTTGGTTGGCCCCCAGTCGGCCAGTTTTTTGGGGATTTGATGATTCCTTTGTATGGGTGTCTTTGCGGAAAGAAAAGTTGGGGACCTGGGGGCCCCGAAGTAGCCAGGCCCCGCCCCTTAAGAAGTTGTGTTACGAGGTTGGTCTTTTTTAGGGAATTTTGAATTTTGCTTGTAGAGTGTTTTGCAGAAGGTTGGGAGCGCGCGTCGGGGTTTCCGAGCTCCAATCATTATACCCCTTTTAAAAATTTGAAAGGAGGATTTGAGGGTTTGGGGGGCCCCTTTTTGCGGTTTGGGAAAAAACGGTCGTTATTTTGGAGCCGGTAGTGTCCAATGGAGAGGGGGAAATTTATAGGATGGCTGGGGGTTTTGGGTTTTGGAGCTTTATTGCGGCGGGGAGGGGGGTAGGGGGTGGCGAAAAGGTGGGTGACCGGGTTTGGTTGGAATTTGGACGGGTTGTTCCCATTTGGTGGCAGTTTATTTATGGGTCAGAAAGTAGAAATGGGAAAGGTGCGTTTTATTGTGACAACCCTGGGTTTTGGTGAAAACCCTTAACTCGCAGACGGCTTTCGTCCCGCCGTGGTTCGTTTGCTTAGGGACTTGTTTTTGCGGTGTTTGGAATTAATGTTTGGGGTGGTGGCAAAAACATGTTCCGGGATTCAAAATGCTTGCTAAAGGGGACCTCAGCCCATGGTTAGGATAAGGTTTTGGGTATGTTGGGTTTTGGGGGGAAGAGGTATGGGGTCCCTACCTACAGTTGGATGTTTTGTATATTTGTATTTTGTTAAAAAAAAACGGCCGCTGTGCCTTTATCCAACCTTGTCTCTTGCCCCTTTTTTCGAGGGTTGGGTGAAAAAATTTGGCGCGGTGGGGTGGTAACAGGTCCGTTGGTTGGAGGAAGAGGGGGTGGGGGGGAGATAGGCGCTGCATGGGGTCAAGATGCAGTCAAATATAAAAATACCTAACTATTGCTGTCTATGATTCCCTAAGCCTACTGTACCCTTCCTCCCCTAACTAATCTAAGTAGCGTTTTGGGCAAAAATCCCCTGAGAAATAGTGTTTTTACATATGCAAGAAGCAAAAAACAGAGAGAGATGTTTTCAGTAGAGAGAGTGAATGTAAATGGGTTCACCTGAAATAGTGACATAATATAACAGGGTCTGTGTTTTTTTGCGCCAATGAGACCCTACCCCCCTCAGCAGTGACTTTTTTTGACCCCCCCCCCTCTGTGCTTTCATGATTGGAGGGCCGCCAAAAGTGCGGGAAGCAGTTTAAAGTGAAAGTTGAAGTGGTGCGGGGTTTTGAAAAGTCTAACCCCGATTTTACCAAACCCAAAACTGTAAAAATATTAATTGGATCCAGATTGAAAAAACCCGTAAAGATGTCTCAATCTTAACTTTTCTCAAAACAGTTCGTCAAACTAATTTAACACAAATTGATCGGGGGAAAAGTGTTGTGACGTGGTAGAAAGTGAAACATTAAACAGCATGATTATGAGCTTCTGTTCTGTTTTTGTTTATTAGTTAAAGAGGTGTCTGGGATTAAAAAATTGTCTATGGGGTATGATTAGAAATAGAAAAAAGAACCCCTACTCACCCCCAGAGCCCCCTTTCCCGTCCGGTGGTCGTCACATACATACAGCCAATCACAGGCCAGAGCGGTAATGCAAACGTGACATTGTGGCATGTTATTTCCCGCAAAAACACGTGAATGATGCAATTTGGGAAATCTTTTTTTTGTTATGGCAAACTCAGTCAGGGGAGACCACTTTTTAAATGGTCTGGCTGTACAACTGTTATGCGCCACTTTTGCATCCCAAATCATAAATTTGCTAATCCTAAGAAATGTGGTGCGCGCCTCCAGAACACCCCCCCCAAACTTTTGGGACAATTATAAAGTGTTTTTGGCAGGGCCCAAATTTCGCAAAAAGTTTGGAGTGTGACTGTTTCATACGTCTATAAAAACAGGGACAAGCTTTTTGGCTAATTTCACCAGAAACCCGGGGCGAGCCCCATTTTTTTTGGGCTTGGAGTACCCTTTAGATTTTTTCCCACCCTTAAAAAAGAACCGCCCAAATGGGCCAATGTATGAAACTGCTAGGTCTAAAACTCTCTTTGTTGCCCATAGCAACAATCAGACCCCCCCCTTTATTTTTCAGAGCATATTGAAATGAGAGGGGCGCTTGATTGGTTTCTGGGGGGCAAAAAAAGTGAGTTTTAGCCCTAGAAGTGTTCATACTGGGGCCCCCATAGTTTATGCCCTTTTTTTGGGGAACACCAAGGGGTTATTTTTGCGGGCTGTTTCCAAAAATGTTTTTAAAATCGCAGTTTTTCAGTAGAAAAGAGTAATGAAAAGTCATTTTTTTCAAACCCCCCGCCCCCCTGAGGTTCCCCCCGCCATCTAAAATGAAAAAACCCTAAAAACTTTGAATGGGTAAAAACATTGAAAAACGCCAGAGGGGTGGGGCTAGCCTTTGGTGGGCGGGGGCAAAACCCCTGCTCATGAATAAGATTTAAGCTTTAAAATGCTCAAATGCGCATTTTAAGAAAAAGGGGAACAGCGCTGGAAACAGCATGTCTGACATAGTTGTGCTGTCCTCAGCAGGGGGGATAATTATGTGTAGGTTCCTTTAAAATTCTTTTGGATTGCTTTTGGGGTTGTAGTGTTTCTGTTTGGCCACTAGATGGCTGCGTTTTTCATGTACTAATTAAATAGATACATAAAATAGTTAAAAATACATCAGAAAATATATTACTGTGTTCTATAAATAACTAATTTGAAATATAGGGTTACTTAATGCCTGAAATTTAAAATAAAGAGGTAGAAGGTTGTGGGAGAAAACTATTATTAATATAAGAGGAGAGTAGGTGGATTCTCAAGAGGTTTATAGTCAGAATGTGAATCATCAATTTGTACTTTATCTGACCTACAAACCTTTTTTTGGTAGCTATATAATAGTATAGCTTTATTTATCTTTTCTTAATTTACTTTATGGATCCTACTGGAATTTTACCTGGTCTATACTCCACATACGCAGTTATTTATCAGAGGGACCGACCATATTCTTATATTCAGTACGGAAGCCGACTGGGATCATTCCCTCTATAAAGAAAAATGAGAAAACTTTCCAATTGAATAAAACCAAAGGAAAGTTTGAAATAAAATATCCTTTGAATTGTCAAAGTGAGTTTATCATCTATCTCTAGAAAGTTCATTCTGCATTGTGTGTCGAGACACTATGCGGAAAAAGGTGAATCTAATGATAATAACATCAAAATCACCCCCCCTAAAAGGGGCCCCCTATCATTTTCCCAAAATAGTGGGAAAGCTTAGCTGAAAAAAAAAATTCTGGATCTTTAAACTACAAAATTTGCTCTCTTTTGGTCAGATTGAGGTCACAGAACTAATTTTTAAAAGACGTATACATTCATTTTCAGTCAATCTTAGGCTATGTTCACACGGCTTATTTTGGGAATATTCTCCCGTATTTACGGTACTGGCTAAATACGGGGCGGTAGTCCCCAGTCATTACGGTAACCACGTTCTAGGAACTTGGATTAATCTCTTCCTGCTCGCCAAAATATGGGAGTGGGTGAGAAGTGAATGTAATTTTCACGGCATTTACCCCCGAGAAATAATAAATTTTTCTATGGGCGGCGGGTGGCCCCCCTTTTCAACGTCGTATTTGCAGGGGAATTTTCGTCCCGAATAAGCCGTGTGAACATAGCCTAAACTACAAAATTTAAATTCAGAACTGTTAGATCTGTATTCCTCCATAGGAATGAGGTCCTAGCACAAACCTGTAAAATCTATCTACGCTTTTAGACATGTGACAGTATTTTGACCCTCTGCAGCATCCAAAGTCGTAGTCCAGCAATAAACTACGAGAGTGATCATAGTCAGCTTCCGTAGTGGATATAAGAGAATGATCTGTCCTCGATAAAAAAAACTTTTTGGGAGAAAAGACCGGGAAAATTCCCCCATTTGGATTATATAAACCATATCAAAAAGTTTTGGGTATGTGCTTAAAATCGATTAATTTAAACAAAACTGATCACTATCTCCTCTTTTCCTCAACCGGAAAATAATGTAATAATAATAATAATAAGAAGAAGAATTTATATCAAAACCTGGTATAATATGGAAGTAAAATTAAGAAAAGATAAATAAAACTCTACTGTTAAATAGCTATCAAAAAGGTCGGTTAAAGTAAAAATCAAAGATTCACATTCTGACTATAAGCCTTTTGATAATCCACTAACTCCCGTTGTTTATTAATAATAGTTTTCTCCCACAACCTTCACACTCTTTATTTTAAATTTCAGGCATTAAGTAACCATATATTTCAAATTAGGTATTTATATTTATATTTATATTACACAGTAAAATATTTTCTGACATTTTTTTTTAACTATTTATTTTACTTATTTATCTATTCAAAAAGTATATGAAATAACGGGGCCATGTGGTGGCCAAACAGAAACACTACAACATAATACGCATATCTCTCCAAATAGACTTTTAATAAAATATCTTATAAGTGTTAAAAGTTTATGGTTACAATGTATAGTTTATATTTCTGGGATGAAACTTTTTTTATTGCATTATTTTATTGCAGGGGTTTTGCCAAGAAGTGAAGTTCCTTACCTCTTATCTGCTCCGGAGAGAAAATAAACAAAGCATGAACGGCTGCAGGGGGGAGAAGGAGGGGGTTGAGCAGAGCCAGGGAGCAGGGAGCGTCTCTAATGTTTACTCAAATAATAATATTACAACCAGTGGATTCTCTATCCAGCAAAACCCCTTTCAATGACTTTTCCCCAGCCCCTTTCAAGTCGTTTATGTTTCCCGTATCAGATAAGAAGTGCAAAACCAAAAAGATCAGTCCTGTCAGTGTCCCGTTAATGTAAACTTTCAGGAAATAAGGGGGGGTTTTGATTAAGGTGTAGCTTCCTGATTCTTTTTTTAATGACATATATTTAAAAAGTGATTAAATACCCTTTTTGGAGGATCACACCTCAACAATACATCATGGCAAAACCCCTTTAAATTGTATCTTGCTTGATGGCAATCCGTTGTCTATGTCTATTCAACCTTGTGCGCTTGTAATGTACTTTATAAGCCTGGTGAATTGCTAACCACAAAACATGTAGCTGAAATAAAATGTATTAAAAACAGTTTGGGGAAAAGGCCTGCGCTTTTCAAAATCACCCAATTTGAAACCCCCACCGGCCCCCAAAGTTTAAAGGGTTTGTATCGTGGATGAAGACCTGCTCAACGGCTGCGGTCATCCTTGCTAAATTTTCTCCACTGGAGAATCGGTGACATGCTAGAGGAGAGTCGTGCCATACCTATGCACAACTAAATAAGGTGAGTGGATATATAGTTGATATATTTTTCCCCTCAAAAAAATTACTATCCAGGGGCGTTTGGGGTTTTTGTTTTCCTCTTCTTTTTATAGATTACGGTTGTAACAATGGGAAAATAGGGTTTTTATTCATTAACAATATGGTAATAATTCTCAGCCACTTGTCTTTGAATGCTTAAGACCCTAGCAATGGCCCAAGTCCTGTGTGTGCAATAAGTGTCTGATGCGTAACTAACATATATATATAGCATGAATTGTGTAGCTTCTTTGCCTTTAAAGGGAGAGTCCAAATTCACTTCTTGTATAACTCTTGCTGAGTCTGCCCCTGATGGGTTATTTGCTTTTCATCCATGTGACCTTTTAGAGTCATTGTGATAAGATTCTGTTAAGTACAGTGAAATATAGTGTTTTTTTATTGCAGGTTGTGACGGTGCAAAGTAACATAGGATCTCTACTGAGCTGAAAAGCTGTTACAGGTTTAAAATGTCACATTGTAGGTAAGAGATCTTCACTTAATTTCCACTTTCGTATAAAGTACATAACTGTCTAGGTGGACTAACCATTCAAGAATGTGCTGGCCAGTGCATTTTGGTTTTACTAAAATTTTTTTGGGTCAATGTTATTAAATTCGTTGGAGGAGGGGGATAATGAAAGCTACCCTCATTTCTTTTTGGATTTAAAATTTTGTTCATTGAAAGCAACAAATTAATATGTTGCTTTTGTTCTATTGATTGTTACAATTACAGGGATTCTAATTATGTTGCCACCATCCAATAGCCAAAAATCCCTCTGTCTAATCACTTACATGCTATTGTCACTATTGACTGTAGCAACACAGGGGTAAAATGGCCAAGATACGAATTATTTGATGTGATAAGGGCACCTAAATTGCATTTTAATAAATGAAATTAAGTAAATCGACTATGCTGATTGGTAAGAGACCCATTGCTTTTAACATCTAAGGGCACTGATTGCTCTGTTAAAGTATTTTTTCTTAGTATATGCATAAAGATGACAGTGATACTCTCTTTTCACACAAATGTATTGTTACTTGTGGGGGCCCGTAAAAGTATGGGATTTTAAAAGGGTAAGAAGAGTGGGAAAGTGGGTTCTGAAAAAACTTTTTTTAAAAAAAGGGTTTTGGGAAAAATTTAGGTTTCATAATACAAAAAATTTTTTTGATTGTGTCAAAAAGCCCCGCCCCGTGCCCCTTTTTGTGATAATTTTAGTCATTTATGTAAAAAGGGTGATTTGGTTTTATTAAAAAATATTTAAAAAAACCTTTGACATGGCCCCCAGAGGAAAAAGAGGGAAGCAAAAAACTGTTCTTTTTTAAAAACCCCCATTATTATGATTGTTTCCTACTATCTACGTCAGCAGTGTGTACTGTAGCTCATGAAGGAAGTCAAGTGTGCTGAGCTGGCTTGGTTTGTGAAAGGCGGGTCCCCGCAATACCCCCTTGGGCGCTGTCGGGGTAAAAGGACAATTTATCAGAGTTGCAAAAAATTTATTTTTGGGTTTTAAAGGTCAGGGGATGGCGCTTTTCTGAAATGCACACGGGGTTGGAAAAAACATGCCCAACCCTTCCAAAAACTTGCCCCCTAAAAACCCAAACTGAGCATCCTTTGGGGAACCAAATTTTAAATTGTTTCAGGGGATCCCCCCCATGCACCCCCCCAGCAAACCGGGAAAAACCTCCAAAACCCTTAAATTGAATGACTTCTACCCCTTTTAACTGCTGTCCGTGCCTGAGGGAAATTAGTTTAGGGTCACAATAATTGTTTAAATTTTGGTTAATACCAATAATTTTTAAATTGCAATGAAACAGAAAAGTGATGCATAAATATTGTTTTTACACAATAAAAACAACAACTTTTTTTCTTTTTTTTTTTTTTTAATTTTTTGTTTTTTTTTTAAACAAACAAAAAAAAACTTATAATAGGGTAAAAATGAAATCGAAAGGGGACACATGTCCAGTTTTTAAAAAAAAGTTGGCTCCGTTTTTTGGTTTTAAAAACTTGCGGCCCCCTTAAAAGGGGAAAACCCTGTCACATAGATTTTGCCCCCCCTTGCTGAGGACAGCACAAGCAAAGGGGACAGACTTTGCTTTTTTCCAAAGCGCTGTGCCCCTTATTCTGTAAAAAAATGTTGTAGTTTTAAAGGGCTTTTTAAATGTCAAATTTTTATTCATGACAGAGGGAAAAGCCTGCCCAACAAAGGCACCCCCCCAAAACCTGGCAGTTATTCACCGGTTTCAAACCTATTAAAAGTAATGGGTTTATCAGTTGGGGGGCGGGGCTAGCCCCCCAGGTGGGCGAGGAAAAAAAAAAAAAAGCACTCTTTGCTCTTTTTCCAGCAAAAAAACTGCGGGTTTTGAGCTTTTAAATACTCAAAAACTACAGCATCTTACAGAAAAAAGGGACCCAGCGCTGGCCCCCAAGCAAAACTGACATTTGTTGTCTTTTCATAAGAAAGGGGGGCTTTAATCTATGTACTTTTTTCTTTTTAAAGGGGTTTTGGGGAAACCACCCATAGGCGGGAATGTTTAAAAAAAGTTTAAATTTTTCTTTTTCACATAACAGTGGCGAAAATTATTAACATTTTTAAAAAATGCACCAGGGGTTTAATAACACGCTTATTTAGTTCCCCATTTGCACAACAGTATAATTTTGCTTCTTTAAATGCCAAGGGTTAATTTAAAGGGGCGAAAAACACTTGGACTTTTGCAGAAAATTTTACTGTTTTTTTTTTTAAGAGTTTTTTTTTTTTTACCAAAAATTGGGGGGGGGACGTTTCTCATGGCATGGGGCCTTTTTAATAAGGGGTGGAAAAGGCTTACCCATTTTATTTTTGGCAGCTCAACTTGCTTTGTAATAATCTATGAAAATATAGAATAATGGAAAGTTAATCATTAGCCGTCACTGGAATAGCTGGGCAAAGTTCCTTCTTCACTCTGGCTATGGGTTTGAGTAAAAAAAGCAAGAAGATATAAGCTCATCTTTGCAAATAAAGAACTGACAAACAATGGGAAAGGAAATTTGAAGTATTGTAAAAAAATTTTCTGCTGGAGACTTTATGCTGCTGAAACCATGTCCCGAAAAACTGAATAGATGTTCTTACCCAGGCAAAAACATCCCCAAAGGGAAAAGTTAGAAAAAAAAAAAATATCATTTTAAAATTTTATTTCGGGTTTAAAGCTAAACTGTGTAAAATTCAGTTTAAAATAACATTTCTTCAATAAAACTTGAGGATAAAAAAAGGGCCCCATCCAAAAAAAAGTTTCCACTGCCCCCAAAAAAACTTGTAGTAAAAAACCCTAAAGAAAAAAAATTTTTCCAAGGGGGGGAAAAATTAAATTTATTTCACCCCCACTGGCAAGTTTTTTCCCCCTTAAAAAAGAAAAAGGGGGCCCTTTTAAATTTGGACATCATAGGTAGACCTCAACTATGAGAGAAAAAAAATTTGAGAAAACAAACCCAAACACATTGTCTGATTTGGGAAAAAGAATTTTTTAATTTGAAATTTTTGGGGTTGGAAAATAAGTTTTGGTTTACCTCCAAAAACAAGAAAGGGTTTTCCCGGGGCTCTTTTAAGGACCTTTTAATTTTTCTTTTTAAAAGGGGTTGTCTCACTAAAAGGGTTTGTTTTTTAAAATTTTTCAAGATTTTCCCAAAAAAAAAGTAACTTTTGAAATTTATGTGTCCTTTAAAAACAGTGCCCCCCCTATTCTGAGATATCCCCCCCTTGTATTGGCTGTATCACCTCTCATTTTGCTAAAGCTACAGAACTTTTTTGATCTCTCTTGAAAGGCTGCCAAAAATGGATGCTATAGTTTAAGACCTGGTTTACTGCAGCTTTTAGAAGCCAGAAAACCAACCCGGCCCCAAAATTTTCAAAAATTAAAACCCCAAGGGGAATCCCGGGGACGAATTAATGTAGTAACCAAACCCTTTAAGAGGCCCCCTCGTCACCCAAACTAAATTACCTGTAAAATTGGTTCCGTTTGAACTTTTTTCCAGTATAAAAGACACCCTGTCCACAAGTTTAGGTAACACACAAAAAATCCCTATGGTAAGCCCAAAAGACCCTCCCCAAAGGAATAAAAAAACCCAAAAATTGAAAGCCCTGCACGGGGGTGGGAAGTTTTTGGTTGAAAAAAATCAAACTGTGGGAGCAAAAATGTGTAAGGGTTGGAGGTGGATCCACGGGCCCCCACCGCGGGCCCAAAGGGTGTAAAGCCCACGAAAGGGATGGAATCTAAGTGGGGCCCCGGGTTTTCCCAACCAGAGCCCCCCCCAAAAGGGGGGAGGGTTTTTGCTGCCCCCGGGTGTCCACCGGGGTCACAAACCAAACTGGGGGGTTTTTGCCTGCGTGGCGGCCAAGGGAAAACGGGTACGGGGATCAGAAGGCAGGCTCGTAGTTGGGGAAACGGGCAGGAACCCGGGCAGGCGGCTCTGGTTCGGTGAGGTAGCCAAGCGGAAAGGCGGGCAGGGCGGCAAAGGTTGTAGAGGGGGAGACTTAGGCAAGAGGTCGGTACAGGGTTATTAAGACAGGAAAACACTATAAGGGAGCTTTAACCAACGGGAGATACAACAAGGTTTCCCGGCGAGGGGGGGCAGGAAGGGGCCAAAATTAAATAGGACCCAGTGCCCCCAATGAAAAAATTCCCGGCGCACCCCCCTTTAAATTCAAATTTGCCGGCACGCTTTTACCCCTAGGGGCGGAGCTTTTCCCCCCCCCCACCCGGGAGACGGGGCCAACAGAGCAAGCGGGGGGTCCCGGGGGGTAAGTAAACGTGGCGGGGGGCCGGGGGAAAACCGCGGGGACCCCGAACCGACGGTGCGGGACGGGGCTCGCGGGAAAGGGGGGGGCACGGGCCGGCCTTCGCCCCGGGAACATTTGGGTGGCAGGGGCGCCGTGCCCAGTACCCCCCCCTTTGGGACCCCCCCCCCTTGGGGCCCCCCCCTTTTTTATGGATGAAAAAAATTTTGGATGGGGCTGTGGTTTTGGAAATTCCCCCCCGGTTTCCCAAAAGATCTCCTTGGGGGCCCCGAACCCCTTCCTTTTCCCCCCAAGGAAGTAAAAGCTGTCCCCTGGGTTCCCTATGCCCAAAATTTATCCTTGCCCCAAAAAGACTTTGGGGCCATCACCCCAAGACGGAGGGGGGAGACCCTTTCGGGGAAAAAATTTTTTAAGGGAAACCAGGGTTTTCAAAAAGGGAGAAAATGAAAATGGATTTGGGATTCTCATCGTGGGGGGGACCGGATTTTGTTTGAGCCCCGGGTTTGGGATGCGGCTAAATGCCCCAAAAAGGAACCCAGGAAAGGGGAAACCCTTTTTTGGGTGAAAAAGGATCTTTAGGTGGACAAAACGAATGAGAGCCACACCCTTGTCACCTGGGGAGAAGCCCTGGAGGGGGAATTCTTCTTCTGTCCGCTTTGGGGGCCCTTTCATGCACTGGAAAAAAGCCCTGAGCAGGGCCTGGGGGTCTGGGACCAAATGCCTTTCCATATTTGGGCCCATGCATCCCCCGCCGGGCCCCCCGGGAGGATTTTTTCTAGGGGGAAAGAGGGGGGCGGGGGGGGCCATCCCCACAACGTAGAGGGTGGAGGACCCCGCGGACTCAGACTCAAGAGATTTTGTGGGAGAAACCGCCCACGGCAGTAAAATTGGGAAACCAATCGTTTTTAAAGTGCCGAGACAAAATGGCAAAGGGTTAACCCCCCAAAGATTTGGTTGAACCCTCCCCTGGCCCCCTTCGTCGGGGGATGGTGGGGCCGAAAGAGTGAGTTCACCTGAATGTTGGTTGAAAAGGGGTTTGCCAAAACCTGGAAAAATTTGGACCCCCCGGGCCCCGAGACAATGTGCTAAAGGGGTCCTTTGCAGCCCCGAAACACTGGGGGAAAGAAAAAGTTCAGCCAGGGGGGAGGCAGTTGGCACCCTGGCAAGGGGAAAGAAATGCGCCATTTTGGAAAATGGGGCGATTCAAATTTCACCCAAATAAGGGTTTTTCCCAGAGAGGAGGGAGGCCCAAGTTATGAAGTCCATCGAAATTTTGGGTTTCCCAAGGTTTAAAGTGGGGATGGGAATGGCTGAAGTAGGGCCTGCCGGCTTGTGACGGGGGCGTCTTTTTTTGCGAGCACAGGATTTCACAAGACGAAAAAAGCCCTTAACACCCTTTTCCCAGCTCTGGCCCCCAAAAAAGGAACCCGGGGGTATCCCCGGGAAGGTTCTTCGTGGGGCCGCCGGGGATGACCAGCCCCCAATAGCAAATTCCCCTTTTTAAAGAAAACGTCTGCAAAGGGAGCGGGACGCACATAAGCCCCCTTCCAGGAGTGCCCTTCCGGGTCCACCGGGGCTGCCGAGATGAGACGTTCTGGAGGGGTTTAAAGTGTTTGGAAAAAGCCCTTCAAACCCCCTACGTCGGCGGGACGGGAAGGGGGGGCCCTTTAGCTCTCACATTCTTCTCCGGGTGGTCGGAAATGGATCTGAAAATCGAAACGGGAGAAGAAAGGCGCCCCCTAGCCTGGGCGTGGGGTTAAGTCGCTTTAGGGTTTTGCAAAATTTGGGGGTTCCCTTTTGGTCCAAGTAGATAAAGGGTGGGAAAAAACGGGCGCCCTCCAGCAAAAAACCCCCCTTTCCCTTTAGGGCCCCAAATTTTTTGGCTAGTAGCCCCCCGTCACCAATCATGTAATTCCTCTCGGCCGGGAAGGGGAACGTCCTTGGAGAAGAAGCCGGGAAAGTTACAGTCTTTTCCCCTTGGGGCCCTTTTTTTTCGTAAAAACTGCTCCCGGGTCCAAGAGATGAGGCATCCCCCTCCCCAAGGGGAAGGGGTTTTTTGGGAAACCCGGACGTGCAAGGATAGAGGCAGAAGAAGGCCCGGGCTTTAGCTTTTTTAACGCCCCTCCCCGCCTCGGAAACCGGCCCAGCTGCGTGGGTTAGCTTGTTTTTTTTTGGGGGGGGCTTTCTTTCGGGGCCACCACTTTGAAATTTTGGGGGGTGAAAATGGTGATAGTATTTGCCCCGAAGCCCCCAATCGCTGGAAAAGCCCAGCCCGACTGGGCATTTGGGCCCCTGCCAACCCGGCCCCGAAAAATTTTTTTGGATCCATCCACAGGCCTTGGGGCGGGGATGACGTACCCCCCGAAAAAGGGAGGCTAGTCTGATGGAAAGGCACTTCCTTAGCTTTTGGGATACAGGTGGGTTTTTCCCCGGGGGAAAGTTTTTAGTACTTGAAAAAAAGAAAAAAACCCTGGGGGCCGGTGGGGCTCGAGGGCCAAAGGGGAGAAAACCAGGATGTCATCAAGGTAGAAACCCCCACGCAGGTGAGGAAGGGGGGTCCCTGGAAAACGGCATTCCCCTAGCTCCTAAAAAAACGGCCCGGGGCGGTTTTCAAAAAGTCCGAAGGGCATCCAACCCAAATATCAAAGTGCCCCCTCCCTGGTGTTGAAGGCCCTCTTTCCAAATTTTTCGCCCCGGCCCGGGTTCCCGGAAACCCAAAATTTTAGGCCCCCCCAAAGGTTTCCAAAATTGGAGAAAAAACTTGGCCCCTCTGAAGCGATCAAAAAGTTTAGGATCAGGGGGCAATGGATAACGGTTTCTTTACCGTGATCCCTTTTTTAAGCCCCGGTAAAACTTTTGCAGGGCCCCGGTACCCCCCTTCTTTTCACGAAAAAAAACCCCCCGCCAGCGGGGAAAACGAGGGGCTTTCGGATGAACCCCCTTTTAGAGATTTTCCCCGGTGTACTCGGGCATGGGGTTTTTGGGTCTCAGGGAACCGATAAAGGGGTTTAAATCGGCCCCAGGAGGACTTTTGGGACCGGGCAGTAAGTCGAAATTGGGGGGTCGTATGGACATGCGGGAAAAAACTTCCCCAGCCCTTTTTCTCAAGAAAAAATCGGCGTAACCCCCAGAAAAATTTGGCCCGGGAGCCCCCGGGGAGGGTCCTGAAGGGTTGCCCCCAGAGCAAGGAAGCACCAGGCGAGGTGCCACCAAACAACGCCCCCGCATTTTTGGGAACCCCCCCCACCCAATTCCCCCTCTCCAGTAGACCATTTCCCGGATAGGGGAAGTGGAGCCGCGCCCTGGGAGTCTGAGAAAGGGTCGCCCCCCGAAAGCGAGGGGAAACCGTAGAAGGAGACTTCTTCTTTATTTCAAACCGCCCCCCCCATGGGGGAAAAGTGGCTTGGGACAAAATGGATTGGGTCGCTGAGCAGCTCCCCCCTGACGGAAGAGATGGGCAAGGGTTTTCCAGGGCCTACCCCCCTGGGACCCGGAAAATTTCTTCACTAGGGGGTTTGGGGTATGAAGTTCCCGGGGGAGCCCGAGTCCCAAAAAGGGCCCGGAAAATTGGGGAATTGGGTACCCGTCCTCGAAACGACTTGCACAGGCAAACAACAGACGTGGAAAAGGGGGGGAGGGGTTTCAGGTTTGGAAGCCTCTCCCACAGATCCTAGGTGCGGGGGGGTTTCACGCAGGCTTGGACCTTTGGGGGAGTTTTCCCTTTTTAAAAAGGGTCGGGCCTGCCAAAAAGTAGAGGCACAAGTTCCCTTTTTCCCACGCTTTGGGCCAACCCCTTTCCCAAAAGGCGGGCCCGATCAACGCATGGAACCCCCCGGTGGGTGTTGGGGACTGGTGGGGGCCCCCCCCGAAGGCCCCTGGAACACCCGGGGGCCAGGCGGGAAAAAAAACCCGGGGAGGTTGGGCTGACTGACGCTCTTTGCCCTAAATTCTTCCTCCCTTCAAAGGAAGCGTACGTCAATTCGGGGGTTTCTAAACCCGAAACAAGGCGCTGAGGGAAAAAAGGGAGGTCTCTGCGGCCCAAAACGTCCCCTTTAAATCGGCTTGAGAATCCTTTCTTGAAGGTTTTGGCCCCACAGAGCGGCCCGTTCCAAAGACAGTTAAGAGGGCCCGAGAAAAGGAAATTTTACCCCGTAGTCTCCCCCACAGACAGGGCCCGCTGGGGTAGGTTTAGGGGCTGTCTCAGTGGGGGGGATGCACGGGCTGGTTCCTCGAAGAACGTTGGGGGAACTCACTGAGGAAAAAAAACTGTAAAATTTAAAAGTCACGGATCGTCTCTGTCCCATAGGGCCTTTTGCCCATGCCAGGGCCTTCCCGGGGAGGAGGCTGACCCCGAACGCCACCTTCCCAAAAGACCCCCTTCAGAAGGAAAAAGATCGGTATTAAACCCTTTTGCATAGAGCATTGGGGGGATGAACCCCCTTCGAGTTTTTGGGGCACCGTCAACTTAGATGGGAGGACAGCCGAAGCTTTTGGGGCCCCTCGGCCGCGGGGAAACCCTTGGGGGAGGGAAAAAAACAACAAAGGGGCCCCGGCGGGGGGTTGCTGGTGCCGGACCCCGGGGATAAGCTGCTGCTTTATGGGGGAAAAATTGGGTCAAGCTTTCTGCGTTTTCTGCGGAAACTGTTGCGATTGCCCTTTACCACGACCCGGGGGATGATGTTGGCAAAAAACTTGGTAAGGGCCCCCTTGGGGGACCATGGGGCCCGGGTCCTACTGTAACGGTCTGGAGTTTTGGGTTTCCCCAGGGGCCCCCGCAGAATGTTTTAAGCCCCCGCCGGGAAATGGGAAACTAAGTGGGGGCCCCGGTATTCACCGGGGGTCCACCCCGGTTTACTTTCCCAAATTTGGGGGGGCTTGCCTGCCCGGGCGGGCCAAAGGGGAAAGAGGTACCCCGGAAACGGCGGCAGGCTCGAAATTGTGGAAAGGGGCAGGAGGTCAGGGCAGGTGGCATTTGGGTTTGGGGGACGGGAACAAGCAGGAGGTCGGGAGGGGGGCAAGGTTCGTAACGGGGGACGTTTAAACAAGAGGTCGGTCAAACCCCGGTAATTTAAAGACGGAAAAACCTTTTAAGGAAAACTTTCACCAACGGGGAAGATACCAAAAAAGGATCCGGCGAGGGGGCCCGGCAGGGGGAAAGGGGCCCCGGGCCCCAAATAGGGGCAGTGCCCGGCAATGACCCCCAATTAAACCCGGGCTTTTCCCCCCTTTAAATTCAAACTCCAGACAGAACAAGGGGAGGCCCGGGGAAGGGAACGCTGGCAGGGCCGGGAAAAACGCGCCCGGGCCCTGAACCCCGTGCGGGACGGGGGGCCCGCTGGGGGGCAGGGGGACGGGGGGGCCTGCGACCCGGGAAAATGGTCCGAGGGCGTCCGTGACAAAAGAAAATGGAAGACAAACAAGACCACTGAAAACCTCCCCTTTATCTGGGGGTCCCCGCCGGAACTCACCCCCTGGGGGCAAAATGATCACAAGAACGTTGAGCAAAAATCCTAAAACCAAAAACGGGTGGAAAAGCAGAGAGCTTTGGGGCCAACGTAAAAAAAAGGCTAAAATCAGTAACACCCCATGACACCAGGAGCTCAGATCCTTTTTGGTTTTGACGTGTTTTCCCCCCCCCTTTAAACCAGTACATGAACGGGCCCATCTAAGTTTTTTAGGGGAAACCCCTGGGTGATCCAGAGGAGTATTGGGGAAAAATGTTTAGAAAGGGGGAGAAGAAACCAAAGTAGAACGGTTTTTGGGAAAAACAAACTTTGTCGGGTTTTGGGGGAGGGGGAGGAATGATGAGGAGCATCCAAAAAACAGCATGGGGGTGGGAAACATCATGCTTTGGGGGTCTTTCTCGGGAAAGGGAAAAGGGGCAACTGATTTCCCTTTTCTTTAAAGTAAAGAATGGGGGCCTTATAGTGTTAGAACCCAACCGTTCAGAAAAAAGGGTTTGTTCAGCATGAACTTTCGATTTAAGGTGTTCGGGTTTCCGGGTTTTTTATCTGCTTCCTTCGTTTTTTGGGGGCCCCGCCAATCAAGAAGGGGGGAAGGGGGGGGGGGTTTAAAAAGTCACCAAATGGGGGGTAGGGATCTCATTGGCTGCTAAAAACACATGACCGTCTTATGTGTATGTCACTGTATTTCCTGTTGAACGCCAATTCCACCTTACTCTCTGTAGTGAACACACTGCTGCCTGTGTCTGGTGGTTTGCCAGCAGGCAGAAATACCATTTAAAAGCAATTTAATACAGTAAAAGCTTCTAGTGAGATTACTTGGGGGAGATGTGGGAGCTAGTTTAGGGAATTATACACAGCAATAGTTAGGAAGTTAGGTAGTTTTGTATAGATATTCCATAGAAAAAATTCTGTTTATAATCTACCGTATATACTCGAGTATAAGCCGACCCGAGTATAAGCCGAGGCACCTACTTTTGCCACAGAAAAACAGGAAAACTTATTGACTCGAGTATAAGCCTAAGTTGGAAAATGCAGCAGCTACTGGTAAATTTAAAAAATAAAAATGGATACCAATAAAATTACATAGGCAGTTTAATGTCCCCCATAGACAGGTATAGGCAGTTTAATGTCCCCCATAGGCAGGTATAGGCAGTTTAATATCGCCCATAGGTATGTAGAGGCAGTTATATGTCCTCCATAGGCAGGTATAGGCAGTTTAATGTCCCCCATAGGCAGGTATAGGTCCTACATAGGTAGGTATATATCCCCATCGGCCGGTTATAGGCAGGTATATGTCCCTCATAGGTAGGTTATAGGCAGGTAAACGTCCCCCATAGGCAGGTGTATGTCCTGTATAGGCAGGTATACATCCCCCACAGGCAGGTTATAGGCAGGCATATGTCCCTCATAGGCAGGTTATAGGCAGGCATATGTTCCCCATAGGCAGGTTATAGGCAGGGTATAGGCAGGTATATGTCTCTATAGGCAGATTATAGGCAAGTATATGTCTCTATAGGCAGGTATATGTCCTTATAGGCAGGGAATAGGCAGGTATATGTCCTTATTGGCAGGGTATAGGCAGGTATATGTCCTTATAGGCAGGGTATAGGCAGGTATAGATCTCTATAGGCAGGGTATAGGCAGGTATATGTCTCTATAGGCAGGTATATGTCCTTATAGGCAGGGAATAGGCAGGTATATGTACTTATAGACAGGGTATAGGCAGGTATATATCTCTATAGGCAGGGTATAGGCAGGGTTTAAAAAAAAAACAAATACAAACACTTACCTCACTTCCTCGCTGTCTGGTCTCCCGGCCGCTCTCCTCCGTCTTGGGGCACAGGGGCACAGGCAGGGTGATGTCATTAGGCCGCGCACGCAGCATGATTGACACATGCTGCCTGTGCCGGAAACTCTGGACGGCCGCGTTTCTGCTTGCGGCTGTCCGGAGTCCACTGCTGATGGACTGCTGATTTGCTATCTTTGAGGTACAGTTCTTCAATAAGAGACTATGAACAAATCTTGACTTATTCATGTTTATCCTATTTGTCATATTCAAAAAAATCTTGTTTTAAATAGTCATTCTTATTGCTAATTTTATTGAGTGTCCGAAAGGTCATTTTTGATGCTTTTGAGGTCGTGCTGCTGTAAAAGACAGCGATAATCAATGTCCTATTCCCAAAAATCTTGTTTCAGATAATCATTTCGTCTTGCTAATTTTATTGTGAGTGTCCATAAGGTCATTTTTGCTAGGTTTGGGGTCAGGCCACTGTAAAAGACACCGTTATTAAAGGTCCTATTGAAAAAAAGCTTATTTCACATACTCATTTCTTGTTGCGAATTGTATTCTGAGTGTCCATAAGGTCATATTTGCTGGTATTGGGGTCAGGCTACTGTAAAAGGGGTGCCAGGAGTGCCAGTAGGGCAGTACTCCTGTCAGTGGCCCTAATCAAAAGGGGCCCAGTGATATGTTAAAAATAGGAACTAGTAATGGATGGGGGCCCCATTTGATTTAGTGCATGGGGCCCTGAAACGGTTAATAGATGACTGACAGCAGCCCTGCCTACCGCTGCACCCCCTATAACTACGACAACTAGGCGGTTAGGCCAAGCTGAAACCTCCATGTTCCCTTTGGGGATGTTCTTGTTGCCGCCTCATATAAGACAATTATGGGGGTTGGGGGGATCCCGGTAGCAAAAAGTAATAGGTGGTCACCTGGCCATTCTCATGTGCCATTTCCAATAACTCGGTGACATCCTTATATGTCAAAGGGGCCCCCGGTTCAGCTGCTACCAGAAAAGCCGTAGCGACCGCTAGTTAGCATAGCCGCTATAGCTACGCCTGCCCGCATCTTTTCCCAGTTATCCATAAAAAGAGAATTAAATATTTTAGCGCTGTGAATTTTTAATCTGTAACCACAAAAGGCCCGGTTTCCACGGCCTTAATTTTCAAGCTCGTAATTGCGAACCGGATTGAAAGACTAGCTCTGGCAATACCGGCTTGAACAAGGGGCGGGTGCGGGGGCGGGGCGGGGCGCGGCCCTCCGGCCCCATATACCTTTCCATTATCCACGGCTGGCGTAATGCGCCTGGAAAATGTGCATGTCATTTCTTCGTTCTCCCCCGCCCGGCGGATTCGCCGAGCGGGTTAGGAGCCGGACGGAAATCCACTGTTCTCTCTCTATGAGAACGGTGGATTACCGAGAATTACTGCTACTGCGACGGATTGGCGCCGTCTGCAGCGCAAATCCGGCGCGGCAGTAGTGGGCGCCAATCCGCGCCGAAATAAGCCGTGTGAACGGCCCCTTAATCAAAGTGCGACATGTATGAATGGGGCTGCGCCAGTTTTCTGCTGTACTTTGAGCCAAAAAGAATGTATGAACAGACACACTCCAAACTTTGGCACAGTAAGTCCCTTCGTAATGTGTCAAAGACACTTTTTAGTGTGCCAAATATTTGAGTGGCGTCCTGGGGCAGTCGCACCACATTTGTAGGATTAGACACATTTCTGATTCTTTTACGCCAAATCTAGGCGCAGAACAGTTAGAACAGCCAGGACCAGGGTAAAGGTGGTGCTTGAGCCGGAGTTCTTGTATTGGCACCAGACTGGTGCCTGTATGTATGAAATGCAGAAGAACAGGTTCATACATTCTGGTGCATTCTATACTGCCTTAAAGCTATTTAGAACATGGCCAATCAGCGCCAACGTTCATCGACATTTCTCCCAAATTGTCTTCACTAAGTTGTACCACGTATCCAGTTTACTGTTATGGATGATAATTCCAGCTTTTCCTCACCTGTTTAGGTATAAAAATGAACCTTTTTCAAATTAAGGAAGATTTATTGAGAAACAATGACATCTGCGAAGCAATCAAACATTGTCAAAGATATGAAAATGAGAAAATAAGGTATCCAACATGTACCTATAAAATAAGATCTCGATTTTTTAAGCAATTGCTCATCTCTAGATATAACCAAGAAATGGGAGGCTTGTTTGGTGGAAGAGGCACTCTCTAGCTCGGCACAGAGGTGATTATTTTGCAGATGCCTCAGATTCTGGCGCACATATGTAAGCCGAGTACCGAGGGCAGGTTTTCCGGAATAACAGCGAAGTCAAGGACAAAGAACATCACACTCCAACACCAGCTCAATCAACTGTGGGCGTTTTGTATTTTACGTGAAGTTTCTGGAACAATGTGGTTGAACAGATCCCCCAAAGCACAAATTTACAAATACGTATCCTGGGCCGCCCTGTCTGCAGCAGTGCGGCCGCCAGAATTGAACTCTTCTCTGGATGCCCGGGTAACTTTAGCCTAACCGTGGGGTTTCCGGAAAGCACCCAGATATTAACCCTCTTAACCTTCTTAATACCGTAATCACCAACGGGAACAATCGTGTGTGGTGGCAGTGCAGGGGGGCTCGTGGTGCAGCACAGCAGCTTACGACAGGCTTTAATGGTTGTACCTGCACACTTATCCCTCCCAAACACGACATGTGACACCAAATATTCCCTCACCGATGAACCGGTTTCAAGATACTAACGGTGTAAATCAAACTCTGAATTCTCCAAGTCCTGTACAGGAGGTAAGAATTTGGGAAACCCCTCCTTTGACCTGTAACTGAGCCTAAACTAACTAAACTAATTTCAGGCCCTTCTCACAGATCCCTTAGCTCGTTGGCAGTGCACGCATCCACTGAGGTACCTTTAAGATGGCCGGTCAATCCCTGTCCTCCCCGGTGCAGAACCTTGTGGGATGAAGTGGATATGCCGCTGCAGACAGTCCTCTCTATCTTGGGCAGCTTGTCCCTTCTTGTCCAGAGTTCTCTCACCTCTCTCTCTCTCTCTCTGCGATGGCGTCTATATGGACAGTCAGGCGCTCCCCTGTCTCTGGAACAACTGTGAATCCTGCTTCCCTTTTTAGCTCAGTCTCTGTCTCAGCATTTCTGTTTCTCCTCTGAATCTCAAGCAGCTTCTAAAATGGCTGGTGCCCATGTGCCAGTCATATACAGCCATTTCCCTGCATTTGCATATACTGGAAACTGACATATGCGATATCTTGTGGCCAACAGTAAATACAAAGGAAATATTTCACATGCAGACGAACCGTCATGCATTGATTTTACTTGGAAAAACACAGGGAGAGCATGTTTCCACTATCCCACATACCACCCCACTAAAGTTGCATCCGTCGACAACCCTCGCCCCCACACAACCTCGTCTTGCGCATAGCGCTGGGTGGGGTACACCCAGCGTTGGATCTGGGGCGTCCTACGTGGGGCTATGGGGCACAGGGGCTACAGGCACATCCCCTGGGATATGAGCTTGTTTGGCTGCTGCACTCGTCTCCCTGGGTGCAAGATGTTACAGCGAACCATTTGAACACTGGCAATGGGACAGCCCAACCATTCACTTCATCTAAGGAGGCTGCTGGACAGGGTAGGTACTTCGGGCGAGTTTCAGGACTTCAAAATCACAGCGCCTCAACATATTTCTGTGCAGATTTCGTGATGGTCCCCCTTGGCCCTAATACGCGGTTCTACCTCGTAGACCTGGGATGGCATGGTCCACCCTTCTCGTTGGACCAAATATGGACCCGGCCCGCCTCCCACCTCCCATCCAACTTCCCAAGACTGGCCTCTTACACCCTGACCATAGGACCCGATCACGCTGGGGCAAAACTGTCCTCTCTGCACATGCCCGTGGGTTAGTATGCACGCACTTGTTTCAGAATGCCTCTCCAACAACCTTGGTGCACCGTCCGCAGTCACGGCGGTGTTCCTGGGCCCAGGCCGTGTGTACTGGTCGGGGTGGTGGTGCTGTCGGTACTGGGCATGTGAAGATCCTAAATCTCTCGGACCGCGGTCCTCGCTGTCGCGCCTAACATCAGCAGTGTGAGGGGAGGTAGAGCCCGTGGTACTTGTGCACCCTGTTGTTATAGGCCCACATCAGCTCAGGACAGGTACTCAGGGGCCACCTAGCTTCTGGACTGTCCTCCAAAGCCACAGCATCTGGATAATGGTGCGTGTTAAACCCTCACAAAGCTTCCGCTCCCCTGCGGATGATACGGAGTAGTACGTGAACTGCCAAATCCCCATACAACTGGTACAGTTCGCGCAGACATTACAAGCCCCTTGGAAACAGCCCTCTTGGTCGGAATTAAATCCAATGTGGGCAACCCAAACACCTGTATAATGTGCTTGCAGACCGCCTCAGCAGCAGACTCTGCTCTGCAGTCTGAATGCCCTAGTAGGGTACAGCCACGGCATACTTATAAATAGGTTCTTTCATGACCAAACAGTAAGTAATGCCCAGAGGCAGAGTACCCAATCTGCACATAGGTCAACGTCATACAGGAGCTCTAGGGCGCAGATGTCCCTATGGTCTGAAACGGGGGCCCGCAAGTTCAGTGCTCTTCTTAACCCCAGGTACGATCCACTGAGGCAAGCCTTCAGACACCATGCTTAACATGTCAGGGCGTACACCATCGTTGAACCACTTATAGGTTTTGTCACTCACACCCCAAATGGGCGCCTCTTTCGTCATGGGCTTTCCTCTTCCCGAGCAGCCTCGGTCCCTAGATGACCTGGGGATAACATCTGTTGTCGGTGCTGCAACTCTGATTGTAAGTATATGGTCCGAGCACATTCGACCCTGAGGGGGAAACGCTCAGCTTATCCCACTGCCTCAGAGCAGCTTTTGCCCCTCCCTGAGTCCAGCTGGCCTGCTCGCATCTGGTCGGGCCAGACCATAGACCGGACCCGACACCTTCACTTTCAGTAAAATCTGGGCAACCATCCTGGACCCTCTGCCAATCAGCCACGGTCTTTCCCAAGCACCCATTGGCAATCCCAGACGCCACCCCGGCCACTTGAGTATGCCACTCCTTAAACGCAGGAGGAACTGGCTAAAGGTCTGTGGCATTATCATTGTCCTCTAACCCTCTCATCAACGCTGCGGGATGGTAGTCTGATCTGGGACCCGAGAGAGGGCATCGGCATTCCCCCCGTTTTGTCCCCGTCCTGACCGGAACTTTAATGCGGAATTGTATATTTTCCTGAGAGTCGGCCACCCATGCTCTGCTCGGAGGCTCCAAGCTTAGCTTTCACCAAATCGCCAATGGGTTGTTGTCGGTCATGACAGTCACCTCTGCACCTGTCAGGTACTACTCGAACCGTTTCCATCATGGCCCATACCAGGGCCAACAGTTCCAACTTAAAGGAGCATAAATTGTCCAGGATGTGCGCGTCGCCCGACTTAGCCCGCATGGACCGACTGGCAAGGCCAATTGACTCTCTCTCACGTCCGCCCCTTCCTGGACCTGGGACAGCACAGCCCCCCAACCCATTAAGACTACTATCAGTATCCAACAGAAAGAGGGGGTGTTCGAACCGCGCATAAGAGGCCAGAATTGGGAGCACTGGTCACACCTCTTTTCACTGCTTCAAATCCTCTTGAGCTGCCGAGGTCCCCACCTCAATAGGCGATTCTTTGGGCCCCCAGCCGTATCCCCAAAGTAGCTCATTTTAAAGGGCCTGTCAGATGAGGAGAAACGGGGGTATAAAACTTCGGTAATACCCCCGGCCAGGTCCCAGGAATGCCCGCATCCTCTTCCGTATTGTACACGGCCAGGCCAAGTTTCGACTGCCTCCACCTTACTAGGGGCCGGCTGTACTCCTTCCGAAGTGTCCAAATGCCCCAAGTACTCTAATCCTCTGCTGAAGAGGCTGGCATTTCCTATGGCTTGATCTTAAGGCCCCATGACTCGTAGTCGTTTCCCGAACCCTGCCGGCAGTTTCCTGAGATGGTCCATCAAACGAGGGTTTCGCCGAACACCACTACAAATCGGTCCAGGTAGATCAGCACTGACTCGAAGTTAAGATCCTCCAGACAATGCTCCATCAGCCTCTGGAATGTCCCTGGGGCGTTGGAAAGTCCAAACGGCATCTGATTGAACTCGTAGAGTCCCAAAGGCAGAATGAAAAGGCTGTCCTTTGCCCTAAGACCTTCCAGCCACTGGTAACCTTCCAGTATCTGCTTGCCAGGTCGAGGGGTCGAAAGAACCTTGCAATGTCCTAAAGCCGGACAGCGACTCTTCAAATCCCAGAGGGGATAGGCCTTCACGAATGGTCTTGGGCTTTAGCTTCCTGTAGTCTACGCAGAACCTGAGACTCCCCAAAAATCTTTTTTTCGCACCAAACCACAGGGGCAGCCCAGGTGACTTTTGACTTTCTCATTTAAAATCACCGACCCGTTTCTCCAGCATGCTGGCCACCATGTCTTTCACTT
This sequence comes from Phyllomedusa bahiana, assembly GCA_025379985.1. NCBI lineage: Eukaryota > Metazoa > Chordata > Amphibia > Anura > Hylidae > Phyllomedusa > Phyllomedusa bahiana. Next base: position 24,001 of record JAODAL010027316.1, read on the forward strand.
CATGGACATTTTTGGGTGGGATTTGTCTGTACCGTTCTCTGTGATGGCAGGGCTTGCCGCTGTTGGGGATTCATGCTCGAGTTAGAAGCACACCCGAAGAGTCTTCATCATGTCTCGAGAACGCCTCCTTGAAATTCCCAAGGTCCTTCCATCAGCTCTTGTTGGCCCTGGAGTCAGGGTCCTGCGTGTCAATTCCGCATCAGAGGCCATGAATCACCGTCACTCGGCCATTCCATTTTACCGCCGTCGAGGGGCCACCCTTCTGGACGGCCACACTGCATAGGTCCTGGCTGACCGTCGGTTTTCGGGCCTGAGCGTGACGTCCTCCGACGCCGGGAGATATCTTTATCTCCAGGAACATGTACTTCAGCTAGTAGGGTATTCGCAGAATGGTCCAACACGCTTTCCATGACTTTTGAGGCAACTCACGGGTACATCATCCCCTCGGTCCACAGTGACAAGGGGCCCCAGCTAGCCAGTGGTTGGGTTCTGTGACTCTTCCTGTGAGAGACTGGTTTTTTTCAACCAAGACCTTCCAGGCCATTCAACTTCCAGTCTTTGCTCCCAACACCGCGTCAGCATCAATATGTTTTTTCCCATGTCGTTGGCGGGAATCTTGATCGGGGCTTTCGCTGACACCTTATACGTGCCCCAATGGGTCAGGCCGGGATGTGGGGCTTCTTCTGCAGACTGCAGCTCCTCCTACCATCTGTCCGTATACCTTCTGATGGTCCGATCGTGGTGGCACGCTGCCAATATTTTGGCCAACTCTATTGGCAATAGAGGGTGGTGTCCATTTCTCGGATGCACGTTTCAAGGCCCAGCGATCACATCCACTCTCCTCATGGATGGGGTGATCCACCAGAACAACTCCCTTCTTTGCCAATGTCCTTGTCCAAACAGTCGGACCAGCCAATCCAAACTAGATCCCATGAACACCAGCTCACCATTATGCTTGGCTGCCGTCAGCCAAATGGTACGCTGCCATCTTCTTGCTCCATCATGTGCCCGAAGTGTCTCTCAAAGAACTCCAAGGCATCAGGGTACACTCTGACCCAGTATCAACTAGACAGAGCACCTATTTTTCGGGCCTTCTAGCTCTGCTTCCATGACAGACTACTGGCGTAAAGATCGTACCTCCTCACGCATGGTGCTTTGTTTCTGATGCCGCGCCACAGGACGCCCAGCTACTGTGGCGGTCGGGTAGATTAAAAACCCCGGCTCGACCCCTTAACATGTACCGGGACACTGCTCTGGCGATGTGGCCATACTTATGGAAGAGCCCAGCGATAGTGTCCCCTAAACCCTGCACAAATGAATGGACACTCTTGTGGGATGACCCCACTGGGGGCTGTTCTGAAAGGGGTACTGCGGGAACCGACATTGTCTCCTCTGGAGCTTGTAGCTTCATCTGGACACATCCAGCCAAAGTTCTCGTCAACTCTGTCGCGCAATGCCTGGACCGACATCCGTCAAAGACCCTGTGTCCTCTGGTCCCTCGTACTTGCTTGGGCAACTGCTCACAGCCTTTACCAACTCACACGGTAATGGTTCCACCTCCCTATCATACAGCGGCTAAAGTAAACACTAGTAGGAATTTCAGGTCGCCGACATTCTTGTCATTCTCATGCAATAGTCCCTATGGATTTATTTATGGCAATCCCACAAAGAACTGGTCTCTTAGAAAGCTTATCCACTTCTGGGAAAAGCCCCCATAGCCGCTGGGTCTCGCCGTCTATCGTCATTCAAAGTGTTCCTAGGGCATTGGAGGTATTGCAATAAGGTCTCGCCCTCTTCTCTTTTGCGGCCGGGTTGAAGAAGCAACTTTCGCAGGTGCACCACTATGGGTAAACCCTCTCAGTCCTTGTGCCCCTTCCAACAGCGAGAAATATTTTCTCCAGCATGTCCCTTCAGACTCAGGTCGCACCATTACTGTCCGTCTAACGTCGCCCCTTCCAGGCCCCCAGGGCTATCTATCTCTGCCCCCAGATCCGGAGCTTAAGTTACATATTTTTAACTGCGCTAACGCAACGGGGCCATTCTGGTCCAGTCCCTTCAGTGTCATATGATTTTCCCTTCAAATTTTTTTTTTTTTGTTTTTTTTTTTTTTTTGTTGGGGAGGGATTGCAATAGTCGGCTCTAACTCATGTTGGGCGGGTACTGTAGGGGCAACCCAGAGCTTGTGCTCTGTGTCCGGCGCCATTGACGCCCGGGGGCGGAAGATCTCCCGCCGCAGCTAGCTTCCCGTCCATAATGAGCGCTGTAATCCTGGCAACGACTATGCCAAGGTTGTTTAAAATCCGAGCACCCGAGGGCAGGTTTTCCCGAATACAGCGAAGTCACGGACAAAGAATCACGACTCCAACACCAGCTCAACAACGGTTTTTTTGTTTTACTGGAATTTTCTGGACACAAGGTGGTGAAACAGAGATCCCCCAAACACAAATTTACAAATACATATCCTGGGCCCCTATGCTGCACAGCGCGCCCGCCAGAATTTACTCCCTCTGGATTGCCGGTTAACTTTACCTAACCGTGGGGTTGGGAAAGGCCCGATAAACCCCTTACCTTCTTAATACCGTAATCACCAACGGGAACAATAGTGGTGTGGTGGGCAGTTGCAGGGGCTCGTGGTGCAGCACAGCGCTTACACATCTTTAAATGGATTTACCCACTTCCCCTTCCCAAACACGACATGTAACACAAATTTTCCCTCAGCCGGATGAAACCGGTTCAAGTAGCTACCGGTGTAATATCAAACTCTCCAAGTCCTGTACAGGAGGATTATTTGGGAAACCCTCCTTTGGCCTGTAACTGACCTAAACTAACTAAACTAATTTCACAGCCTTCTCACAGTCCCTGAGCTCCGTTGCGTGCACGCATCTGGCTGAGTACCTTTAAAGATGGCCGGCAAACCTGTCCTGTCCGGTGCAGATCCTTGGTGGATGAAGAGGGATGATCCGCTGCAGACAGTCCTCTCTATACGTTGGCAGCTTGTCCTGTCTTGATTGCCAGGAGTTCTCTCTTCACTCTCTCTCTCTCACCTGCATGGCATCTGTATGGACAGTCAGGTAAAGGCTCTCCCCCCTGTCCTCTAAACCAACTGCGAATCCTGCTTCCCCCTTTTTAGCTCAGTGTCTCTGTCCTCTATCTGTTCTCCTCTGAATCTCAGCACTTCTAAAATGGCTGGTGCCATGAGCCATATCGTTATACCCATGTCCCTCATTTGCATATACTGGAAACTGGACATAGCGACATCTTGTGGCCAACAGTAGAATACAAAGAAATATTTCACAACCGTCATGCATGGGATTTTACTTGGAAAACACAGGGAGGCTGTTCCACTATCCCACACATAAACCTGGTGGGGCTCTGGATTGAGTGAGAAAACCAGGATATCATCCAGATTTGACAATAACACAGGTGTATAGAAGGTCTCTGATTATGTCATTGACAAATTCCTGGAAAACTGCCGGAGCGTTGCAGTGTCCGAAGGTCATGACCAGGTACTCAAAGTGCCCATAATGAGTTTTGAAGGCCGTCTTCCACTCGTCTCCCTCACGGATCCGAATGAGATTGTAGGTTCCCCGCAAGTCCAGTTTGGAAAAAATCTTGGCCCCACAGAACCAGTCAAAGAGTTCAGTAATCAATAGCAAGGGATAACGGTTCTTTTATGGTGCTCGAGCCCTGCTTCTCGCAAAGGCATCCCGCAAAGTTTCTGTTATGGAGCATTGCAGAACCCAGCAGAGGCCTGGATGAGAAGTTAGGTTGCACATTAGTGGAGAAGTGAGGTGCACTTTAGTGGAGAAAAGGGGTGCACAGGGCGAGGTGCCACCAAACAGACCCCAACACGTGACTTCACCCGTCTTCCAGCATAGGGACATGTCGCTGCAGTCATGGGAGACCCAGAAGAACTGCTGAGTCTCTCCTTATGTAATGCCCCCACTTGAATGGACAAAAGTTCAGTACAGAATTGAACCTTGTCACTGAGAAGCTCCCTGCTGATGGAAGAGATTGCCAGAGGTTTCCCTAGGTGGACCACCGGGAGGTGATACTTAGCCACCAGTGCAGTGTCCATGGAATTCCCGGCTGATCCGGAGTCCAGGAAAGCGGCAACTTGGAACCGGATTCCAGAATCGGTCACGATTTTTACTAGCATGGTCAGATATGGTGAGGAATTGCTCACAGCTAAGAATGTCTTTCCCATGTAGTATAGGTGTGTGCATTTATCAGACATTGAGGACAGTGTGGAAAGCCCCTGCAGTAATGTTCAGGGCAGACTGGCACATTAGAGGCACAGGTTCTCCTTATGCCATTGAGACAACTCTTGCGGAGTCAGGTGGGCTCTGTCCACTTGCATGGCCCTTTGGTGGCCGGCATAGAGGGTGGCAGTGGCGGTGGCAGTGGCAGCCTACCAGAGGAAGATGGGGTAGACAATGTGTCCTGGCTGATTTGTGCTCGTCATGGAGCTCCTCCTGCTTCTCCGAAAAGCGCACATCAATCTGACTGGCCAGAAGGGTAGAAGGTGGGTTTGAGGTGGACAGCATGTTTTATCTGGCTGGAAGAGACCCTTCTTGAAAGTGGCTCTTAACACCTCATCATTCCAGGACAATTCCAAGGCCAGGGAGCGGAATTGTACTGCGCATTTGCCTACGGAACAGTCTGCTTGACGTACATTCAAAAAGCCAGTCTCAGCAGAAGAGGCTCGGGCAGGTTCCTCAAAGATGCAGTGGAATCCACAAAGGAATTTGGAGAGGTTAGCCGTGACTGGATCATCTCCCAGAGAGAAGTAGCCAAGGCCAGGGCTTTCACGGAGAGGAGGCTGATCACAAAAGCCACTTTAGACCTTTCGATGGGGAACTGACTGGCCATCAGTTCCACGTGCAAGGAGCACTGGGTGCTTAAACCCCGGCAGGCCTTAGAGTCCCCGTCAAACTCCGTCAGCATTGACAAGTGTAGTTTTGGGCCGACGGACACCCAGGAGACAAAGATGCTGAGGAAGCCACAGCAGACAGCTGCTGCTGAGTAATGTGAGTACCAGGATGTAACTTTACTGTGAGCACAGCGCCTATGTACAACTGGTGTCTACCACTGTATTTTTTTTTTTTTTGCAATTTTGTTAAAACACATACAAATTTTAAAAAATGTATATATTGACATGTCGTTTTGTATGTGATTACACTGTGGAGCAGTAATTCTGCAGCTTTGTGTTAGTCCCCGGCGCCGCCGCTATCCGCCGCCGCCGCCGATCGTTAGGGTCCTAAGCCGCTACCAGTCGCTAAGCTATCGGCTTAGCGGCTTAGGACCTTGGCGACGGCAGCGGTGGCGGGACGCACATACAGTTAGATGCTTCAGCGGAGCAGAGAGCTCCGCGGAGTAATCTGTGGCCGCAGTCAGGATGCAGCTCTGTGCGCGCCGGAGTGCACAGCCCAGGCGGCGTGCGCGTCATCACGCTGCCGCGCACGGTTTGGTGCCCGTCCCCGCCGCTGAAGAAAAGACCGGGAGCAGCGACAGCGGCGGGGAGCGAGGTCAGGTAAGTGCTGTCAGGGTATTACTTTTAATTAGCGCTATTCATGCTGGGGGCCTATTATTTACTGTTATATGTGCAGGGAGGGGGGCTATTATCTATTGTTATATGTGCAGGGAGGGGGCTATTATCTATTGTTATATTTTCAGGGAGGGGGGCTATTATCTATTGTTATATTTTGAAGGGGGGGGGGCTATTATTATTGTTATTATGTGCAGGGAGGGGGGCATTATCTATTGTTATATGTGCAGGGAGGGATGCTATTATCTATTGTTATATGTGCAGGGAGGGGGGCTGTTATCTATTGTTAGGTGCAGGGAGGGGGGCTATTATCTATTGTTATATGTGCAGGGAGGGATGCTATTATCTACTGTTATATGTGCAGGGAGGGGGGCTGTTATCTATTGTTATATGTGCAGGGAGGGATGCTATTATCTAAAGTTATATGTGCAGGGAGGGGGGCTGTTTTTCTAATGTAATATGTGGAGGGGAGGGATGCTATTATCTTTTGTTATTCGTGCAGGGAGGGATGCTATTATCTATTGTTATATGTGCAGGGAGGGATGCTATTATCTATTGTTATATGTGCAGGGAGGGATGCTATTATCTATTGTTATATGTGCAGGGAGGAGGGCCCGTTATCTATTGTTATATGTGCAGGGAGGGGGGCTGTTATCTAAATTTTTATATGTGCAGGGATGGATGCTATTATCGAATGTCATATGTGCAGGGAGGGGGGCTATTATCTACTGTTATTAGTGCAGGGATGGGGGCTATTATTACTGTCATATGTGCAGGGGAGGGGGGCTATTATCTACTTAAAATACGTGCAGGGAGGAGCTATAAACTACCTATTTTATGTGCTGTGAGGCCTATAAGCTACCTACTATGTGCTGTGAGGCCTATAAGCTACCTACATATGTCCCGTGAGGCCTATAAGCTACCTAAATATACACGTGCTGTGGGCCTATAAGCTATCTATATTCCTTTCTGGGGGACCTAAACCTGCCTATATACCTGCTGGGGGACGTAAACCTGGCTATATACCTGCTGGGGGACCTAAACCTGCCTATATACCTGCTGGGGGACCTAAACCTGCCTATATACCTGCTGGCGGATCCATAAATTGCCTATATACCCGCTGGGGACCTAAACCTGCCTATATACCTACTGGGGGATCCATAAATTGCCTAATATACCTTACTGGGGGATCCATAACCTGCCTATATACCTGCTGGGGGACATATAAACTACACACCTACCTACTGGGAGATATATAAAGTATATAACCACCTTCTGGGGGGCGTATAACTTACTGGGGGACCCTTTACCCTTCACTGGGGGACACATAATTTACTGCGTTGTGAAGTCGCTAACAGTCGTTAAGCCGGTTGTTAAGGCCTCAGCTTAAGTCAGTTGATAAGAGTTAGCAATCGACTCCGCGGACTCCAGTCGGTTGTTAAGCCAGTTGTTAAGGCCTCAAGTCGATTGTTAAGACCTTAGCAATCGACTCCGGGGACTACTTTGTGTCACACCATTCTGGACCATTTAAATGTTCTGGACCAATTCTGGTATATTAAAATAACCATGACCATGAAGAACAAATTAAGGTTCAATTTTGGCATGGATTTATGGTGGCGAGACCTAGGCATCATGATAAGGGCCCAAGAAAAAAAATCTTTAGAAGTCTTTATTCATTGCCACATATACAGAATATTAGAGGGCTTGTCTCACTACATAGGTTCATCTTACCTCAGTCCTGTTTTCTTGATTTCATTTTGAATTCAGGGGCGTGTTTACTGGCTTCTACTAGGCTGCAGTAGAAGCCAGGTCTGTAGCTGTAGCAACCAGTACTGGCAGCCGATCATGAAATATTGAACAGGTCTGTAGCTATAGCGACCTGAGGAGCTGATGCAGCCCTTACAAGAGGGAATATCTCAGCATAGGTAGGATACTGTTAATGGACATTTATTGTAAAGTGACTTTCGTAGGAGATCCTACGAAAGATAGCCAAGGAACTCCAACCTGTGCTACACAGTGATAACAGACTCAAAGACATATTCCCAGTCCCTCCCCTCCTTTCTTTTCGGCAACCACCAAACCTGCGGCGTATTATTGTCCGGAGCGCCCTGAAGGCCCCAACTGAAAATGGCACCTCACCCTGCCTGCAGAACAGGTGCAAGACCTGCAGGCACATCCACACCGCTGACAGTGTACCTGTCCCACAATCCCAACAGGTGCACAGAATTAGAGGGACATTTTCCTGCAGGTCTTCCAATGTGGTGTATCTGATCATGTGTGCAATGTCCTACCACAGGCCTTTATGTGGGAGAAAGAGGGCAGAGACTCAGCCAATGCATGAACTCACACAGATTCACCATTAACAGCAACAGAACTGATCTGCCAGTGGCCGCACATTTCTCTGGAGAAAATCACTCCATGGAAGATTTGCTGGTTATGTTCTTAATGGGACATTTTAAGACACAGAGGGAGAGGAAGGAATAGGAATATAAGTTAATGCAAAAATTTAAAACTCTGCAAAATGGACTGAATATTCATAACAGCTTCATGTCACACTATGTGTGAATTCTGAGGGACACAAATCACCCCTGATAGCAGATAAGAGAAATAATTACTGATCCCCTCCGTCATGCCTCACAAGTTTCCAGATTGTTTATTTCTTGACCTGTTGTAAATAACTGCTATACTTATATTGCATTTTGTTATTTTTAAGGATTCTAAGTTCCTTCGAAGGTCCATGTCTTTTGTGTATAAAATGTCTGTGAATTTTCAGTTTCTTGTATAACACAATGTCTGAAAAAGAGAGCTAGTACTCCCGAAAGTTTACCATCAGATATACTCAGTTAGCCTCTAAAAGGCACAAGTTTTCTTCACTCTTCTACTACTTTCTATGGCTAACACGGTACAACATTATACTACTTGAAATATCTTTAACATAAAAAAGCAATCCTTGTAGTGAGACAACCCCTTTAAGCTCCTGATGCCCCAATTTAAAAAAAAACTAAAGTAAAACAAAAACAAAAATATCTATGTTACATACATTTTACATAAAATGCAAAGTAAAGAGACAAAGAATGTAGTAAACTCTTTTTTTTTTGTCTAGCCTGACTGAATTGAACTGTGACTTCAACCAAACCCATGAAGAAGTAAAGGTAATATGCAGACTTGTTCAGCTCCTCTTGTTCAGCTCCACTTAATATGTCCACTCCTTTCAATCTCTTGTCATTGTCACTTTGTCATTGTCAATTGTAACTGTAGTAATGGTAACAATGGCCACAAACACATACACATAGGGGCAGATTTATTAATACTGTCTGTCAGGGAAAAGCCCACCCCGCCGGCCCACTCGAGTGTCGACGGCCTGACTTGGGGTGTATCGTGACGTTGCGCTGCCCCCTAAGGGTACACAAGGTCAGCCAGATACTGTTCCACCGTTACCCCCTGTCTACACGGGCACAGGGAGAACCAGGGAGGAGGAGAGAACACCCTACTCGTCCAGAATCCTGAACGGCTGGGAGAGATGTGTTTACCCACACTGGTTAAACAAAAATCTGCCAGACAAGCTGCCACCAGTTCTCTCGTTTGGTTATAAGACCGGTCCGTTACCGACTTATAACAAGGCCAGGAACCAGCCTTGGGGTAGCTATATATTATAGACCGAGTAATAGGCGTGTGAGGCCGATGATCAAGACAGATTAACTCAGATTAAAGTTTATAGATTTAATTAGCCTTGGAGGGCACACTAGACAAATATATACAAAATGATGATAATATACAGGTAACAGTCAGAGGTGCAAATATAAGTATGGTTACAATTCAAAGACAGTAAAATGTGTCCAGTTACCTGTGGTTGACTTAGTTCTGGGTCTGGGCTCACATGGGGGGCAGATGTGGCCCTGTGCTGCGTGGATGCTTCTGGAATGATGTAGGTACTCCCTTCCTGGATGCAACAGCTGAGTCCACCTGGGCTCCTGCTTATATCTGTAATGGGACAGCCCATGTGGCAGCCCACTACACTACCCCACACACATCCCTGGGAAGGCCTAAGAACTCGTCCCATTCTGGCCATGCAATTTCTGACTGAAAAACCAAAAATGGACCATAACACGGCAGGGTATTGGCGCAGAACCGAGCCGGTGGCATCATCAGAATCAGCTGGACCTACACTACGCCCTCATGCCAGACACCCTATCTTAGGTGCTCCCTAAGTCCAGTTCTCGATTTCTCAATCCCCATGCACCCTAGAAACCTGGGAGTAGCAGCGGGCTGTGCAGAAAGATTCACATTTTAAAATGTGAAATGGGGGTATACCACGGTTCCACGATTCTCTCATAAATCTTTATGAAATATCGGGGCGCTGCGGCTGGGTCGGTTTCATTCAAGTCTTTGAAGCTTGGGGTTTGAGGCAGCATATGTCTTGGGGCTAATTAATGGAGACGAGGCTTCTTTTGAGGTGTCCACATCTCCTGCTGTGCTAGATTCCTATAGAAGAGCATTTACAATGGGTCTTGGCTGTGCTGATTAACGTGTAAATTGAGCTTTCCTGGGGGCTGGGGCACATCTGTGAGATCTGACTAGATACGAAGTTGGAGATGAAGTCATTTTTTGAGTGAATTTTCCTCACACTGTCTAATACTTAGACAATGTACAGACAGTCTAAAAAATGTGCTAGATTTATCAATGTATAAGAATTTTAAATCTTAATGAAAAATAATTAATAAATATTAATATAAAAATATATTTGTATAGAATATTTCTATAATGCATTTTTTATTTTTTTTATTTTTAGCATTATTATGGGAAGCATCTGAGCAACACAAAAAATCTTAAAACTTCTGCTTGTGCCATTCCTACTAAACCAATACCAAAACACATAAAAGAGGCACTGAGTGAAATTCATGAAGATATTACATCACGGTACAGAATTATTAACAGGATTCTCTTTTTAAAAATGAATACTTTATGATATGTGAAAAGAGAGAGAGGGATATATGTGAAAGGCTGTGTGCACATCTGTGATGATATTTCCATTATAGGAACAGAAAACTGAAAATAACATTCATTATATGAAGGACACCAACGGCGCCCAACAGACCCCCATTGACTACTATGCATTGTTTCCATAATGGTGTCGGTTATTTGAGGAAATAGTGCAGCATGTTATGCTATTTTTTTGGGCATTTTTGAAGGAATCTGTAATGGAGACTCCTAATGGAACTTCCAACACAGATATGAATGTAGCCTAACACAGGTATATAATATAAAAATAAAACTGAAACAAAAATTACAAAAGTAATCAAGGGGCATGAGCAGCTACATAAAAGCTCTCCAATGGGTAGACTCCATATGAGCATGAAAATGACACTGATCAAAACAGTTATGGATGGGTAAACTGAAATACAGATAGCACTGCACACAGAAGTGCACTTAATAGAACCAATACCCAGATAGACAGTAGGTAGTCCTAATCCTACTAGTACTTCTACCATTTAACTTTCTTTGCTGCGATCTGTACTGCTTCTAGATTCTATGCTTCTTGTACCATAAAATGAAATAGCATCTTCCACTATCCAAATTGAAGAAGGAATGAGCTGTATGTCTGGTTAAGTGCTGCCCCCTGTAGTCCATGAAGGATGTAGCCTCATTCCTGCAGCACCCATTCCTTCTATGCTTTAGTTCTATATTTCTCAAATCATACAACTATTACTCCACAGTTCTTATACTGCACTGCTACTCCTACTGTCCAACATATGTCCTCCTGACCCTCTGGGCGTAGGCGAATCCAGCCTAACATTTACCAGGAGATGTGTGGCAGAATCTGAGGCTGATGCTTAGATTTCTGCTACAGGTGTACGTTTTGATGTTCTACAGATCCACATTCAATGGAGCTAATCCAGGTGGGGCTAAATTACAGGCTTTTCTTTGTGAAATCCATGGGAATAAAATGCTTATTCTTGTATTTGTGTCCTCAGTGTAGACAACAATCCACACAGGTTATTTTCTGAAACATGTGAGGGGAGTTACAAAAACCTCTTTTACATGCATTCAAGGAGGTTTGTCATCAAATATTTTGCCTGAATTCTGCACCAAAACCCATGACAAATTCTGAGCATGTGGATAGACTGTACACTGAACTTACCTTATTGTTATTACTAATACTACTAATACTGTTACTATATTTACCCCTTTAGTGGGTAAATATATATGAACTCACATAGCAAATCTAAAACTGAAAGGTTTGGGGCACAGTGTGTTCAGTATCATGCAATGACTACCAGGCCCCAAAGTCTTTTGCTTTATTTTTCAATTTTTTCCATTTTTGTGGTATTGTCTCTGGTAGATATTATGGCTGTGGGCTCACAGTTCCAGAATGTTTGGAGAACTGCTGGATTTTGGACCTGGGCAGTGGAAGTGGAAGGGACTGTTACATTCTGAGCAAACTGGTTGGTCCTAAAGGGCACGTCACTGGAGTGGACATGACTGATGAGCAGGTATTGTATTTATGTTGGTTAGAGTACAAAACAACATACATGGGTGGAATAACATGCCCCACTGGGACCTTCATCGATCACAAGAACAGGGGTTCCAAGATCCAAAGACACATGTTGCTCAGGCAATATGTGGCAGCTCTGGACAGCATTACAGGCTACATAGGCCTGTCCAATTAAGATGTAGCAGAGCTTGTACGTAGGCTTCTATGGAGAGGATGACTGTGGCAAGACAAGGAGAGGGATGCTGGAGAGAAAGATAGCTGCTGGCATCCTGTTATATTATTCTTATTGACAGTAGATATAGAATATTGAAAGCAACACAGATTATAGTGTGTTTGGGATATTCACATAGCGTAATTGCGGGGCGTATAGTACGCCCCGCAATTACGCAGGGTGATTGGGAGTCGCGCTGATCGGCGCGTACTCCTGCCGGCTCCATAGACTGTCATTACTCGCGATGCGTATTCGCCGCAAGTAATTGACATGTCACTTATCTCCCCGCTTGTACAATACGATCGTATTGCGCGAGCAGGAGAGGAGGCATAATCCATAGTTCTCTATGAGAACTGTGGATTACCGTAATTTATGTGCGCCGAAATTTGGCCATGTAAACATACCCATTGTAAGACCTCTTAACACCATTTCTTAGTATACATGTACACAGGGGCGTAGCTAAAAACTCATGGGCTGGGTGCAAAACTTCAGCTTTGTCCACCTACACCCAGACCATGGCTGTGGACCACTACTTTTTAACAACACGTTCCTTACTTGGCGTGACTGATATCTGCGGTTCAGCATGCCATGGAAAATTATTTCTACTTAAAGCAACTGTGCAAGGGAAGAAAATTAATTCGAAACATTCAGTTGAAATGGGATCGGGCGGCGGAAAAAAAGAATCTCAAGTTATACAGATAAAGTGTCTGTCTTGCCCCCCCCTCTCCTCCCCAAACAAATCTTTGTTCGGTGAAGAGGAAAATAATTGCCTTTGTTTTTTGGATTCAACCTTTGTTGGAGTTGACACTGAACAGTTTAATTGACATGTTATCTGTATTAGGCGGGTTAGTAGAAGGGCTACATTATCAGTGTTTGTCACCACTATATAGTGACTAATACCACCATACTGTTACTGACCAAACCAGTATTCTAAGATCATTATTACAACAACAACAATATACAAAGAACAAATAATAACCCACATATCACTACTCTAAATTGACTAATACCACCATACTGTTACTGACCAAATCAATATATCAAGACCAGTAATATTAATAACAGGTGACATCTTACCCGATTGAGAGTTGTTCTCTTCCTTTTACTTTCTCCATCTGCTCCAGACTATCATGACATATTCTCTGATGGGAGTCATTATCTTTCACTTTTCTTCTCTATGATGTACAGACTTCAATTATGACTTCTCCCGGCCATGACTTGTCTCTGCAGAATTTACAACACAAACATGTTCGACTCCTCATTTTTCCAGCACATCCATCCCAATTTCAACCTATGTACAAACTCCCCTTCCAAAGTACCCCAAATAGTAATAACCCTAACCAGTAAAAATGCTGTAGATAGGTTGGTATATAGTTTCCCCCAGTAGGTAGGTATATAAGGCTCACCCAATAAGTAAGTACAAAGGCCCGCCAACAGTAAAGTAAGTATATAGTGTCCTTCCAATAGGCAAGTATACAAGATTCCCTAAGTAATTAGGTATAAAGCCCCCAAATAAGTAGGTACATAGGGTTCCCCAGTAGAAAAGTTGGTGTTTAGGGTGCCCCCAATAGGTAGTAAGGCAGGTACATAGACCCTCCCAGTAGGTAGGATGTTAATTAGGGCCACCCAGTATGTAGGTATATCAGGCCCCCTTATTAGATAGATAGGTATAAAGGGCCCCATATAGTAGGTAGTTACAGTATATAGGGCCTCATCTAATAGATTGGTTTATAGAGCACCCAGTATGTAAGTAGGCACATATAGTCCCCCCAGTTGGCAGGTGGATATATAGGCCCCCCTGGTAGATAGGTATATAGGGCCCCCTCTAGTAGGTTGGTTTATAGGGACCCCAGTAGATAAGTATGTATATAGGCCCCACAGGTATATAGAACCCCCAAGTAGGTAGGTGGTGATACAGGGTGCCATTAGCTATATAGAGCCCCCTTTACTAGATAGCTATATATATATATATCCTTTAGTGGGTAAATATATAAGGTCCCCTCTAGTAGGTAGGTAGGTATACAGTGCTCCAAAATGAAAAAATAACACTCATCTCTCCTGTTCTCCTGAAAAACACTTCTTCTAGATTACGAAGCAGGCAGTGTGACGTCAATAGGCTTGTGGCTTATTCCAGACCCCGGAGCAGGTTACGTGATGACATCATTGCATTGCGACGCCTGTGCCGCTGCCTGTATTAGGCCTCAAGCCTATTACAGAGGGCTCAACGACTGTAATCAGAGGATCTCAAACATTGAGCCTACCCCGCAACGATTTGCTGCATCACTGCGTTTGTGTGACCCAGCGATGCAGCTGTGTGGCGAGGGGGGCCTGTGGGCTCCGTGGCTCGGGGGCCCAGTTGCGAGTGAAACTGCTGTTACCCCTATTACTACACCACTGCATGTACAAATACTTAAAGGGGTTTTGCCACGAAGTAAAATTGAGGAGGGAAACTTGCAAATTAAATAACAAACATTTTCGTTATTATAAAAAATTCTGTACCATTTTTGTTTTAGCTGTTCTTTTAGTGATCTATTGTTTACAGCTCATCTCCAGGAGATACGACCAGGACTGAGCTCGTCAGACATGCTCAGACATCACTGCTCCTCTCAGACAGCTACTGAGTGTTCAAACTCCAGGTGCTGTCACTCTACTTCTGTACTTCTTAGCAATTAGACAAACAGTGCAAATAAATAAAAAAGAAACCTCAATGAGGTATGTGCATTGGTAAAGAGAAAAAAAACCCACAGGTTTGGTTCCTGCAGGGATTCGAACCTAGGACCCTTGTGCCTGGAGGGAAAAACTTTACCACTGAGCTACATTGTAACGCTTTACATAAAGAGACCTTTCTTTGATGACAGAAAAGAAAGATCTGGTGATGTCATCCTGCTGGGTCACATGATATGCAATTCAAACATATCACACACTCCCCCTTCTGATCACACAGAGCTGAAGAGATGGATGCAGGAGGTATGAAATGAGATCGTGGCAAAACCCCTTTAAAGGATTATTCCCATCTCACACTTTAATGGTAATTTGGCTCCCCAGAAGTCTCCACTTCGGAATGGAGAATAGGTTGTGCTTGAGCACTACTCTTCACTGTTATAGAGGAGTACTGAGTACAGCTGAATATACCACTCACAAGTGTAACGACTCTCCGTTTTGAAGTGGAGCATTTCAGGGCCGCATTTCCAAGACAGGTGCAGGAGCCAGAGGTATGACCCACACCTATCACACTTTGATTTCATAACTTATTGATATGTCGTTAAAGGGGATGTATCGCTTCATCAGTTCGGCTGTTTTCTTGTAGCTTGATTTTCTCAGTTCCTCAAATCCAGGGGCATTTCTTCCCCTCCCAGCTGGGTGTTTCTTAACTGAAGGGGGATGACATCATCCCCCCTTGGCTGTTCATGCTTGCTGCCGAGTCAGTGTTCCCCCCCCCCTCCCGGTCTGAGTCCACATATCACTGTGTCGTTCCTCTCCCTATGCAGTCTTATTTTGTAAGAGCTGTTTATTTACATACCAAAGTATTCTATGAACTCAGAGCACTGATCTCTTCTCCTCTCACAGCTGGAGGTTTGTTATAGTTGAATCCAGTCTTCTATGAACTCATCCAGAGCAGCACAGATTTGTCTCCCTTCTATGTTTACACGCAGCAGCATTAGGCACCGAGGCACAATTCTGCTGTTTTCTGATTGTAGAAGCAGCTGCAGTGTCACTGTGGAGGTGCTGGCTGTGCAGAGTGAAATGTTGCCGGACACTTTTTCTGAGTAAGAGAGGCAGACAGAATGTAAATTAGTAGAGCCGTCAGCCAATGAAATGCAAGGAGGTGGTATCTGACCGGCACTGGGGAACTGTGTTTACACAAAACGAAGATAAGGGAGACTGTGAAAATAAGACAGCTTTGCATATGACATCCAATTGCAAAGTTGCTTATTTTCACTGTCCCCTTATTCCGAAGACCATTTAATTAAAGTGCGAGCTGGGGACACTCTTGTAAATCAGACATTCAGGAGGCAGGGAATGCTGGGGAATTTAATCTCTGAACCTTTATAATTGTTAATTCAGCTGTAAACTATATAAACCAACAGTGGGGAAGGTAGTAAATTGCATAGAGCATCCATATTTTTTATCAGTAATAATATAATTATTAATCTAATAATTGTGATTTTAAATATTATTTTGCTCTTTGTTTCCCAGTTAGAAGTTTCAAGGAAATATATAGATTATCACATGAAGAAGTTTGGATTCCTGCAAACCAATGTGGATTTCACTAAAGGTTACATTGAAAACCTGAAAGAAGCAAATCTACAGGATAAAACTTTTGATGTTGTGGTGTGAGTAGTAAGATATTATAGTATATATTTACATAATTAGCTATTGTCTGCTATCATTTAAACTGTCTTGAAGGGATTTGGTACTGCAGGGCTGTGGGTCTTCTGTACTCAGAACCCTTAAATAGAATATATTCTGCTGTTTATGACCGCCTGTTGACACCACTATACTTCTCAAATGCCCTACTATCCATGGCTCTAAAAAGTGCAGCACACACAAAATTAAAGTTCTAAACCACCAGAGGGCTAGCAAAGTTCCAATCCAAATCCATATCAGAAAGGATATTGTCTTATATTGCATATCTAGAGGCACACTTCTCTTGAACATTACCTTGTTACAGAAGGACTTGTACTTATTTTCCTATTACACACTTGATTTGTCACTTTCCATGTTAGGGCTTGTTCACACGACGTTTTGGATCCGTTTTTTGGATCTGTTTTTTACCAGAAGAAAACTGCATCCAAAAAAAGTATCCAAAAATGCAGCAGCTGATGCTTTTTTGGACGCGTTTTGCATGCGTTTTTTGGATGCGTTTTTCAGATCCATTTTTCAAATCAATTATCTATTAGTTTAACCTATTCCATGACCAAATACACCCTTTTACAATTATTGATTACCCCTACCACTAACAATACCCCAAACACTAACGCTACCCCTAACCCTAACTAATAATTAATAATTATTAGAAATTGTTCATTAACAATTATGAATTATTAATAAATAATTTATTATTGATAATGAATTATTAATAATCAATAAATATTAATAGTTATTACAAATTAATAATTAGTTATTAATAATTACTAAAAATTTGTTATTAATAATTAATGGTAATTGATAATGAATTCTTATTGATATTTATTAATAATTATTAGTTATTAAGTATTAATAATTAATCACAAATGATACCATCCACAGAGATTGTAGTTTGAAAAGGTAGAATCTTTAATGTAATACACTAAATCGGTCTCATTTGATGTAGAAGCTCTGTTTGAACTTTAGTAACCTATTGTGGAAAGGTCTAATGTAAGAGAACATCCAACAGATGGTGTTTCCATTATTTTACATGTGTTTAAACCTATAACTCACTTTTTAATATGTTTTGAATTAAACAAAAGCAGTTTTTAGTATAGAATGGATGTTTATAGAAATTATAGAAGTTTTTAATAATTCTATACTAAAAAAACTGCTTTTGTTTAATTCAAAACATATTAAAAAGTGAGTTATAAGTTTAAACACATGTAAAGTAATGGAAGTGCCATCTATTGGATGTTCTCTTACATTACACCTTTCCACAACAGGTTACTAAAGTTTAGAGCTTCTACATCAAATGAGACCTCTAACGGCCGATTTAGTGTATTACACGACAAATTTAAAACCAATGCGTTTTTCAGATGCGCTTTTGGTATCCAAAATGTATCCAATTGTATGTTGCATTTTTGGATCCGTTTTTCAGGCTCCAAAAGCGCCCATGGGCTCTGTTTTAGGTATCCATAGGGAACCTTGAAATATTTATCCAAATAGATACAGAGGCATGACTATGATGAGGCCATAGAATTCTATTGGGCAAACATATTCCAAACTGGACTACATTCACACTATTTATTGAACATATACACTTTATGTATCTGACACAACAGTGTAGGAGACAGCATGATTATAATAGGGACATTTTGTAGGACTAGAGTAACAGGGTTTTAGAAGAAAGAGAGTGTTCCTATAAAACGGGGATGCACAAGTTCTTCTGGTCCAAGAGCTAGGCTTCAACTCCTAAGATCTGCAATAAAACTTTAGGCATATGTTCACACAGAGTGGATCCACATCAGATTTTTCACACAAGAAAACACAGATTAAATTCTGCAGCAATTTTGCTGTAAATCTGCACCTAGGAATCTGCAGTTGGTGTGAAATTTGTTGAGGATTGATTGCAGATTTTATTACGGCTTTTTCTACATTGACTTCAGTGGAGGAAGGCAAAATTCACACTAAAATACACAGCAAAGTTTTATATGTGGATTTTAGTGTGAATTTTGTCATTTCACATTGAAAATCTAGGGATTTTTGAGTGCGAATTTACAGCAAAAAGCATTTTTTATTTTTCAAATTCTCTGCAGTAAGTATGCAGCAGAGACGCCCTGGGTGAACGTACCTTTAAGGTAGTGGTGTTCTATGGTCTTTCTGATGGGGTTTTTCTGTTGCCATACAGTCCAGCAGTGAAATTGTCTTAATTAACAGCAAGCTTCTTTCACTTCCCCAAATTGTTTGGAAAGGTGTTGTAAGGCAGTATTCAATTATTGTGTGTAAAGTCCGCAAGACTATAAGGAAGCTTTCACAAAGCGCAGTTTTTGTGCAGTTTTAACTGCTCTCCAATTAAACTGCATTATTAGCAGCAAGCTTTTTTCACTTATCTAAACTGTTTGGAAAGTGAGTAATCAATCTGTGTATTTGTAATCCAAAACACTTCAAACACAGGAATTGATTACTTACTTGAAACACCTTTCTGAACAATTTAGACAACGGAAAGAAGCTTGCTGGTAATAAAGGCAGTTTAATTGGCACACAGTTAAAACTGCAACAAAACTGCGCTGTGTGAAAGCACCCAAACACAGTCATTGATTACTCACTTGCAACATCTTTGCAAACAATGTAGGAAATTGAAAGGAGCTTGCGGTTAATAAATGCAGTTTCACTGCAGTGCAGTACTGCAACAGAATAACCACCCCAGAACCACAGCATGTGATATCACGTTTAGGATGCTTTCACACAGAGCATTTTTGGTGAATTTTTTGCAGAAATGAACAGCATTAATTGCTGTGTATTTCTGACAAAAAATGCATCAAAAACATGCCACAAACGCTCCCCAACCTGAGACACGTCTTGCATATGAACAGGTGTTAAGTGCAGGTTCATACAATGCTCCATTTGGACACTTTATGCATCAAAATGCACTTAAAAAACGCCATGTGAATTCAGCCTAACATGGTACAGTTTTGGCTGGAATGTTTGACAGCTGTATCCAGCAGCTCAGTTGTGAAATTCTCTTAAAGGGGTTTTGCCAGGACCTGCCTTATCTGCTAAGAATCAAATGTAAACAAGCCAGGCTGAGCTGAGAGAGTGAGAGACACAGGCAGAGCACAGAGCCGTGCATAAGGGACCGTGTGAAATGTTCACTCAAATAATCAAACTACAACCAGTGGATTCTGTATACAAAAGACAACACCTTTTCTCCACAGCAGCTTGAAAGCTTCTTCATGTTCTCTGTCATCAGATAAAGCAGGGATGTACTCAGATAATCACATTACAACTAGTGGATTCTGTATACAAAACACAACATATTTCTACCCGGTGCCTTGAAAGCTTCTTCAGCTCCCTCTCATCAGATAAGAAGTGTGATCTACGCAAGCCCGGCCAGCAGCTCTTGTCAGGTCGTATCTAATAGAAGCTTTTAAGTAACTAAGTTTAGGTGAGGCAGCCTGTAGCTCTCTCAGGCTGCAATTTTTGTAATCACATATATTTTGAAAAGTGATTAAATACCCATTTTGGAGGATCCCACGTCAACATTACATCATTGCAAAACCCCTTTAAACAGCACACAGCTGCCAGGGTTATAACTGCAAGTATACAATTGTTCATTTGGAGTGATATTTCATTGTGGAATATACACTTTACTGATACTCAATACCTGTTTTCTGCAGATCTAACTGTGTAATAAACCTTTGTCCTGATAAAAAAGCTGTGCTTCGTGAAGTCTACAGAGTTTTAAAGGTAACTGTTTAATTTATATGATTTTTTTTTACCCTCTAAGGGGTTGTTTCGTTTAGAAAAAAATTAAAAAGAAAAGCAAATATCACAAAATAATTTTTAATAAATTTCTTAGGTCTTTAACCCCTTCCTGACAGAGCAATTGTTTTCAAAGTTGTTATTTTTTATTCCATTCTTCCAAGAACCATATATTTTTATTTTTCTATTATTTGCTGCAAAATAAGTTGTATTTTTTAACAGCACTATTACAGCTATCTTCAATTTATGTAGTTTTTGCTATGTTTCGCTACTACTTTACTTGTTTTATTGTTCCTTTCACCGACCTTTTTGGTAATTTGGCATTGTTCTCTTTTGGTTTGTCTCTTTGCTGAATTAATAAAGTAGTATTTTAATAGTTCGGACTTTCATCAAAGTGGCAATACCAATTATGTATACACTTTTTTATATTTCTAAAATATGACTATTTCATCACTAACAGTGGTGGAAATACCTATATACTACATTACAATGCTAATTTATTGCAGTGTAGTGTACATTTGCCACAACTGTAATTCACCTCTGCCCAGCATCACTTGCTGGAGCATTTTCATTAGGTAGCCGGTGGATTAACAAGGTGAGCACAGTTTTGTTTTCTCATGTCATAACATTGGTTGCTCTTTTTATAGTTTTTGTTAAGCTAGATATCCTCTTTAGGGCCACTTTAGTCAGTATTTTGAATCAATATATGTAAACCAAAACCAGAGGTGATACCTATTCAGATTAAAGTTCTACGGGTGTGTTCACATGGGACAAATACACTGTGGATTTTCTGCAGGATATTTCAACAGCATCAGCGTTTATGATGCTCAGGTGTAGATTTGAAAACCGAACCATTTTCATTTATGTTGCAGCTACATTGAAGATTTGTTTCAAATTTTATCCCTTGACTTCAGTGGGAAGGTCAAAATCCGCCAAAAGTCTACAATAAAATGAAAAGTTTGGTTTTGTTTCATTTGCTGCAGATCCACATCATTACACAGTAAAATATGTAATTGCCATCTTTACTTACATTTATCAAGGCAGTGGTGTCAGAATTCTGGCACAATTTACACCATGGCTGGGCAATTCATTTTTCCATGGGGCCGCATGAGAAAGTCGAATGGTTTTAGACAGCCGGACTGAAAAAAAAAAAACATTGGGTGAACAGGAAAAAATTAGTTTTTTGGGGTTTATTTTTGTGGAAACTTACTCTGTACCCTCAGTGAGGCAGGTATATAGATACGTCCCCCAATATGGTAGGTATATACAGCTCCCCTCAGGCAGGCAGGTATATAGATATAGGTCCCCTCAGGCAGGCAGGTATATAGATATAGGTCCCCTCAGGCAGGTATATAAATAGATATAGGTCCCCTCAGGCAGGTATATAAATAGATATAGCCCTCCACAGGCAGTTATATAGATAGATATAGCACCCCACAGGCAGGTATATAGATATAGCTCCCCACAGACAGGTATATAGATATAGCTCCCCACAAGCAGGTATATAGTTATAGCTACCCATAGGCAGGTATATAGATAGTTATTGCTCCCCATAGACAGGTATATAGATAGTTATTGCTCCCCATAGACAGGTATATAGATAGTTATTGCTCCCTACAGGCAGGTATATAGATAGTTATTGCTCCTCATAGGCAGGTATATAGATAGTTATTGCTCCCCACAGGCAGGTATATAGATATTTATTGCTCCCCATAGATAGGTATATAGATAGTTATTGCTCCCCACAGGCAGGTATATAGAAATTAAAAATAACAAAATTAAAAATAATAACACTAATACTCACCTTACCAGCTTACCTGCTTCCCCGCCGAGCATCTCCCTCTTCTGCCTGAGGCTAGTGGTGTGATGATGTCATCACGTCACCAGCGCCGGGACGCTCCTCCAGCAGCTCCTCGGCTGCACAGAGTAATTACTCCGTGCGGAGAGGAGAGGCAGCGGCGCAATGAGCTGACTTCATCGCGTCGCTGCCCAACTGTAACGATGCGGCGCTGACAGATGTGTGCCGAAGCGCCGACCGCAGATATCCAGGTGTGGATCCTCAGGCCCACCGCAGCACAGATGGCAGATGCAGGCAGTGGTAGCGAAGTGCAGGTCCTGTTAGCTGGCGCTGGAGCAGAGTCCGGGCACCACAGGTGTAGCCGTAAACGGGTGACAGTCCAGGTATAGTCTTGAACATAAGGCACAGTCCCAGGATGGTAACAGATAGATAAGGTGCCAGGGAACAGCAGGTGTAGCAGACATGTACAGCGGCAGGTGTACAGCAGTACCAATAAACGTATGGCTGAATGTTAGACAGCAGCAGAACAGCAGCCAAGGGGTCAAGCTCTTTTGCTGGTAACAACAACGACTGACATAGAGTGAAGGAAGGAGGTTCCTTTATGTAGCCATAGGTTTTCAGGTCACTGGGCGGGGCCAAGGTACTCTGACTCCTTAAATGTGGTGCAGTGACGCGCGCGTGCCCCTAGAGGGAGCACGTGTGCGCACAGGATGCCAGGAAGCTGGAGGAAGCACAGGTGGTGAGGCCTCAGGAGTGGAAGGAGCCAGGACAGGTGTGTGCAAAGAGCCAGGACACCAGGGATGTCCAGCAAGGCCGGGACACAACCGACACGGGCACGCTGCGAGTCCATAGCAGGGACCGTGGCGTGAACCGTGACACCAACTCACAAATGCCGGGTAACAGTAGCGCTGACGGCCTGCCGCGACCTCTCAGCGCCACTCGGCTGCGGCTACTACTGTTACTAGACCTGGGCATCATACGCCGTGGGCCGTACAATGCTCAGGACTGATATACTCAAAAAATAATTGGATACATGCTTTACACCATATTTATTATGTCTATATTTCTAGTCACTTCTGTGTCCTGGTGAAAAAATGGTATGACATAGATAAAGGGTTATGGAAAGGGCCATGGGTTAGCGTGTGATGCTTTGTGCAAAAAATGCGCAAAAATATTGTCACAGTTAGGCTAGGTTCACACGGTATAATTGCGGGACATATTATGCCGTGTGCTCGAGCGCGGGGGCGGGGGGGCAGGCAGCCCGCCGGCCCCATAGACATTCATTATTCACGACGCGTATACGCCGTGAATAATTGACATGTCACTTATCTCCCCGCTCGTCGTATCATGTGAGCGGGGAGAGGAGACGTAATCCATAGTTCTCTATGAGAACTGTGGATTACCGTAATGAATGGGACGTCCCATTTTAAGCCGTGTGAACATAGCCTTAGAGGCATAAAGTAAGCCATGTTATAAAATAGGGAAATTTAGAATAGCCAGTTCTAACATGTGCCAGATTTATTATTACTATGATAAATGTGGTTCATGTCTAGTCTGTAAGCCTGTCTAGTCTAAGAGTTAGACAGTATTGATAAATCTGCCTCAGTGTTTTTTATCTTACATTAGCATATTATGCTATAAAATCTGCAACAGCAAATCCACACCAGAATCTACACAGATATATTCTAATTGTGATTCACAACTTAATATTGTTGATATTTATATACTGTAGTATATTTTTTAAAATCTTTATTACAATATATATTTGGTTAACCTCACAGCAGTTACTGTATATGGCCACTGGGTGTCAGTATATGACCAGTTATACAAGAGAAACTCAGCCCTATAATCTGACATGTATTACATAATTCCTTATGGATAAACTCAGCTGAAAAACAACTGTAACATACACACTTATGTATTTAGGAACACCAAGAGATAACCAAATTGCTTAGTTCAAAAGATGTGTGAGCCAATATTTTAATTTTAATTAACCTCACTACATTTTTTGTGTCTTGTATAATATTCATAAATTATGGCAGCACACATAGATCATAATTTCCTCACATTTAGTTAAGTCAGTTTAAAACAATGAATTCTTCCAAGTATTTTACTATACATAACTGTCACAGATTTGTCAAACCTATATATATTTACACACACACACATTCAGAGGACTTGTGGAGTCCATGTCTCAATTAGAACCAGCACAATGTGAAGAAGATGGCTTTAATGTGGTGATGTGTCTATGTATATTGATTTTAAGTGCTATAGCAATAGGGTAAGCTTGAAATTTCAGTTGTACTTACATCTCCAGATATATCAGAGAGTTAAAGGGGTTGTCTCACTACAATGATTGCTTTTTATGTTAAAGATCTTGCAAAAACAGGTCACTTTGCTATATGTGTCCATTAACAGTATCCTACCTATTCCTAGATATCCCATCTTGTATCCTCAGGTTGCCATGGATACAGACCTATTTGATCTCCCCTGATAGGCTGCCAGCCCTGGTTGCTATAGCTACATACCTGGCTTCTACTGCAGCCTAGTAGAAGCCAGTAAACACGCCCCTGAATTCAAAATGAAACCAAGAAAACAGGCCTGAGGTAAGATGAATCAATGTAGTGAGACAACCCCTTTAATATATTGCATAACTAGACAGGAGTGCTATAATAGAGAGGTGGGGGGGGCACGGTGCTAAGGATCCCATATAGCTATGCCCCTTCCCTAAACATAGAAAATATGCTATATTATAAAACTGTTAGGATTACTTTTCAGAACATTTAAATCAATTATTTAAAATGGACCAGTTTTATATGTCAACCTATTAACGGGAGTCACATTATTATGACCACTATCTTTTTTTGATGCTGGCAGCACATAACTCATGAAGGAAGTCACATATCGTCAGCTGGCTTGGTGGGTTTGAAAGGTGTGTGAAAAGCTGTCTGCACACACATATTCCTAATTGCTGTTATGGGTAAAAGGAGCGATTTATCAGAGTTGCAGAAAGGGATATTACTGGCTTCCGGGCAAGGGTGGCAGTATTTCATGTCACATAAGTAGAAATGTCTGACATTGATTGGAAGATCATGACCAAGACTCCAAGTACCACCATTGCCTCCTAATGTCCCAGACTTGAACCCAATAGAGCATCTGTGTGACCTCCTTGTTCGCCATGTTCGCTCAATGGATCCTCCCCAATGCACGCTCCAGCAGCTGTGGGATGCACTGCAATCAGCACAGCTCCAGATCCCTGTGACAACCTACCAGGAGCTTACTGAGTTACTCCCAGCACGTTTAGCTGCTATTCATGCTGCACATGGCTCTTACTTTGGGTCATAATAATGTGACTCGACTGTGTATATGGTCCTGAAACATTAATAAATGCACTAGCTCCATATAATTTAAAATTGCAAAGTCATATCTTAGATGTTATATTGAATTAGAGTGCTGAGTTAGTTTGATATTCATTACATTTGATTGATTGATCTGTCTTTTCTATACCAGAATGGAGGTGAAATGTTCTTTAGTGACATGTATATCAACAAGACACTTCCTGAAGAACTAAAGAAAAACACAATGGTGTGGGGTAAGGGGCGTTTTATTTTCTACATATGGAATTAACTTTTATAGAAATTGATTTTAGATTTTTTATGTTCCAAGAAATTAAAAGGGTTCTACCACAATGAAATTTTATGCCTGATGTGTCTCACTTCAGCTGTCAATGTGTTCAAAAGGGAGCCTGTATGATTTGTTTCAGGTGTGTGTGGTGTGTTGTGTGTGTGTGTGTGTGTGTGTGTGTGTGTGTGTTGTGTGTGTGTGTGTGTTGTGTGTGTTGTGTGTGTGTGTGTGTGTGTGTGTGTGTTGGGTGTGTTGTGTGTGTGTGTGTGTGTGTGTGTGTGTGTGTGTGTTGTGTGTGTGTGGTGTGTGTGTGTGTGTGTGTGTGTGTGTGTGTGTGTGGTGTGTGTGGTGTTGTGTGTGTGGTGTGTGTGTGGTGTGTGTGTTGTGTGTGTGTTGTGTTTGTGTGTGTGTGGTGTGTGTGTGTGTGTGTGTGGTGTGTGTGTGTGTGTTTAGTGTGTGTGGTGTGTGTGTGTGTACACACTAGGCAGGGAAGAGACTGCCAGTGGCTGCCTGAGAGGTAACATTTGAGCATGTGCAGTCAGTACAGCGGAGCTCTCGTAACTGGTCATATCTCCTGGAGACGAGCTCTACACTATGGATCACTAAGATAGCAGCTCAAATAAAAATGGTGGGAGAATTTGTAACAATGATGAATGATGAAAATATTTAATTTGCTAGCTTTCCACATCAATTTTACTTTGTGGTAAACCCCTTTAAACAATACGGACACACATTGAATATTGCATGTATTATGAGCAAAAATGTTTGTAATTATTTTTTATAATTTTGTTCCATTTGACTTTTGTAGCTTGTGTATATTACAAGATATAGCCCGCTGTTCAATGCATTTCAGTGTCAATTTAATCTAATAAAGCTTTATTTCTACAGACCCTCCTTCTTTCCTAGACACTTATATAAGCTAAACTCAGATCAAAAGTAGGTGGCCGCATAAGGTGCCTACCTCTGCCTGTCACAAGGATGTATGGAGTTTGCTCAGGATGCTGAGCCAGCTCCAGGCACATGGGTTGTCAGCTGTTGGTTACAGCCAGCAGCTGCCTTCAGTAGCCAAGACCATAGATAACTCTGATCCTTGCTGTTTAACTATTTAGATGCCACAGCTGATGTGACTGCGACATCTAGATATAAAGGCAGGAGGGGTAGCTCCTTTTTGTCTCCCTATCAGCTCCCCCACAACACAATTGCAGTGTTCCGGCGTGTAGTCATGGCAGCCGGGAGCCTAATGAAGGCCCCCAGTCCGGCCATCTTACTGCCCCTATTACACCCTGCCAAAGGAGGATTGTAAATTAGTATTGGAGAGTAGTACACAAGTCATCACATCCCCAAGTGGTCAAGTACCTTAGGCGGAATAAAATTACATGTAAAAAAAAAAAAAGTTCAAAACACCCCCCTATTGTAGAAATAAAAGAGAAAACAGAAAAATAAAAAAAACATAATAGACAATGCTATGTCTGTAAAAGTACCATGTATTAATATATAACCTTAATAACTTTCACTCTGCAAAAATGGTTGTGTATGCCCCTATCATCTTTTGCCTAGACTACTAACCATGACCTACAAAGCTTTCCATAACCTCTCTCCTCCATATATCTCTGCCCTAATTTCCAGATACCTTCCCTCACGCAATCTCTACTCCTCACAGGACCTCTGCTCTCATTGTGTCAGCTCCTTGCACTATCCTGTAGAACTCATTACCCCAAAACATCAGACTCTCCTCCACCTGTAACAACTTTGAAAACTAAACTGAAAACCAATTCAGAATAGTCTACAATTTACAATAAGGGGCCGTTTACACGGCACAGGACAAATACCGATCGGAAATCCGCCCCCTTGGCGCCGACATGTTCATATTCCGCCCAAAAACCGGGCGGAAGAATGAACATGTTCAATCTTTTTTGGACAGCCGGCGGTCTAAAAAACCGTCCGCCGGAAAATCCGTGCAGTGGGGACCGCTGCACATATTTTCCATTAAGGTCCATCTTAAAGTTTGACACCCAGTTTACAGACGGTTTTCAAAACCAAAAAACTTCTGTAAAAGCGGGTGAAAACCCTGACCGTGGGGACAAGCCCTAACCCCGCTGCCACTACACCATAATACAAACATCTCTATCCCTCAGATTCTTTCTCTTTCAACCTCCATTGTAGATTGTAAGTTCTCGCGGGCAGTATCCTTTATCCTTCTGTGACAGTTTGTTACTTAGGGAGACATGTATGAAGGAAGGCGTGTCAAATTTAATTGTCGAGTCTCATTTTCAGTGTATAATGCGCCTGATGTGGGTTATTTAATGTAAAATTCTATGAATTTTAAATACAATTTATAGGAGATATTTCTATATTTTGGGGATATTATATATTTTTATTTTAATTTTATATCATCACATTTTTCATTAAATTTAAATAATTAAATTTTATGCAGTTTGATAATTATAATAAATTACTTTTTATTATTGTACTGTGTAAGTTGAGAAATAAGGGACATTTTTGCCCCTTACAGCAAATCTAGCTTCACTCCGACTCCTCAAGCTCAGGCAGACCACATTCACATAGGTCAGCCTATTGGAGCAGTAATGAGCCTAGTTTTGCCTAACCACATTCATACATATGTGTAATATTACAAATGTGGTGTGACACACCTCCATAACACCCCCAGAACACCTCTTCATGTTAGGTGCATTCGAAAGTGTCCATTCTTATAAACAATGCGCCTAACACATTCATTAGGTGCAGTAGACATCGCAGCCGGCTCACTTAGGTGCATTGTACGCCAGAAAAAGAGTGAAAAACCCTTTCATACATGTCGCCCTTAGAGCCACATGTATGAAACCTGTCTAGGTCTAACATTCACTCTGTGGCCTATAGCAACCAATCAGAGCGCCCCTTTCCTTTTTCCAGAACACTATCTGAAATGAAAGGGGCGCTCTGATTGGTTGCTATGGGCAACAAAGTGAATTTTAGACCTGGACAGTTTTCATACATGTGGCCCTTAGTGTTATAATTGTATTTGTCCTAGTTATATATTTTGTATCTAACCCCTTGGCTTGTACAGTGCCCTGGAATTAATAGTGTTCTAAAATGAATAACTATAATATTTACCCCGCACAGTGAATGGCATAAAAAATCCCAGCTAAAAAATCGAGATTTTTGGTCATTTTGCCTCCCCAAAATTGGAATAAAAAGTGATAAAAAATTGCAAGTATCTGAAAATGGTACCAATGAAAACCCTAAAAAGTAATAATTGGAATCATACTGACCCACTAAAAAAGCAATTGTGTTTTCTCCCATGCCATCTAGCTGGGAAAGGCGCATCGGGCATTAGGTCAGATCCAGGCATTTGAATTTTTCCAGTGGGGGTAGGTGCCATTTTCCCTATTTGTCTAGGGCACTAAAAATCCTTATCCTGGCCTTGAGTGGGGGGTTAGGAAAGTGAATATGGACCATTAGAGAGCCCATCTGATGAAATTGACACAGCATTGGACAACTAGCTGTGTATTGTAATAGGTATGTAAGCTACAAAGGCCAAACGGTCCAAAATGTTATTTGTAATAGAAACTGATCTATGAGAGTGGGAAAAGGATGAAACTTGTCTCAGTCCTCACCCTCTGTGAGATTCATTTCCACATCTAACATATAGTTATGTAGTTATATAGTTTTTAAGGCTGCAAAAACACAAACGGCCACATGGTTCAGCCTATATAATGCAGTCTGGATTTTAAATGTGATCAGGTAGGCCATTAGGACAGAACTAGCGCTACTCCTGTCAGGGACTCTAATAAAATTTAATAAAAAGCAGGCTCGCTGAAAAGCAAGATAGAAACTGATAACGGTCAAGTGGGTTCAAATGCTTCAGCTCTGAATTACTTATGGCAGCCCTGTAGGTGATACAACATAAGAGTAGCTAGATCACAAAAGCCTTTCTTGAAGCTTCTGTGAAATATTGTGAGGACAACTCATCTTATGAAATCCCTTCTGAGGCCAGCTTGTAGTTTTCTATAAGCCAGCCTCAGAGAATGGGGAGATGACTGTGTTTGCACTGTTCTCCCTGTTCATTTCTGTAGGTATTCCAAATAGAGCCGATCAAGTGTGCTCAGGTATATCTGGAACTCCCATAGACATGAATAAGGGAAAGCTGCTTAAGCACAGCCATCTCCCCGCCTTCTGAACATGGCTCGTAGCAAGCTACAAGCTGACCTCAAAAGGGATTTAATGAGATGGCACATACTATTCAAGATTTCACAGTCCTTCATTTTAACACATGGACGAACTTACAAATACAATGATCTTTCCTCCTTTACACAGGTGAAGGCATTGCTGGAGCATTGCTGTGGACGGACCTTTTTCAGTTTGCTGAAGAGATAGGGTTTAGTCGCCCACGCCTTGTTACTTCACGGTACATTAACTTCAACAAGGAGCTAGAAGATCTTGTTGGTGAGTTGATTAAAACATTTTTACATTAAATAGTCTCTTGGAGCATTAAGGGGTATCCCCATCCCATCAATGCTGGAAGGGCCAATTACTGTAAAATAAGCAGTTTTTAAAATGCATGTTATTATTATTAGATGCATTTGTGGGGAGATGAGCTGTGATGAACCAGAGTGCAAAGTTACTAAAAATATTCCTAACATTAAAAAAAGTGAATTATGAATGGAGAGCTTAGGACACGTAAGGCTCTTCATAAGCTGCCCATGGTTCTAGAAGAGTACTGAAGTCTTTATGCCATGACTCGTTGGAGACACATAGCAGATCCATTGGGTCATGTGTGCGATTTGGCATAATGCTGTGCTGAGGAGCAAAGTCTAAGGAGCTTTTAACAAGCCTGAGGGTGGATAAGAGAAACAAAACAGAGGGTAATGAGGAAGGTGGACTCCATTTTGTCTGTGAGCACAAGCCGCCATATGACTCGTGACACCTTATTGATGGACATAAGTACATATAAAAAAGGAAACGTTTGCACACAGTATCCAGTTAAAGTGACACTTCCATCAAAAAGAAGCATGTTTATTCCTGGAAAACTATTTTTGTTATACTACATAAAAAAATTGTCCTCTAATTTAACATAGATTTACAGAGTATGGGTGATAGGGAAATTCAATGGTTTCCTTATTGTATGTTGTATGAGCCCCAAATTGGTGTATATTCAGGCCTGAATGGAACAAAACAAACACACATACACACAGTTGTATGTCTGAATGAGTTCTGCAAGTTTATTTCCAATACATTGAGTTATAAACCTTTTTTCTGGCTACTTGCCAAGAGATCATAAATTAGTAGTTTTCAATTAGTGTCATACAATGTATAGAAGAACATAAAATTTGTGAAGTATACCAATTAGTCTTATCTTAAAACTAGTAGACAAGATAACAAACTATACTACTTCT
>JAODAL010027317.1:0-55179 GCA_025379985.1 Phyllomedusa bahiana
TCCACGCACAGCTGCTGCCGGGGTAAAATGGAAAGTTGAGAAAATTTTGCCAGGAGTCATGACAGAAAACCCCCGCGCGGTTGTGGCACAGGGCCTGGATCGCGCAGACATGGCACAGGACCCGATCGGGCGAGTGGCCAAGGGCTTGGATCCGCAGCGGACGTGACACAGGAGCCCGGATCAGTGACAGACATGGCACAGGATCCAGAATCAGCGGAAGACATGGCACTGGGCCGGGTCAGCCGCAGCAGTGTGGCATTGGGCCCTTGGTCGTGGAGCTGGCAGGGGTTTAGATCGAGGGGATGTGGCCCAAAGGAGCTCCGTTTTCAGCAGGGATGTGGACAGGGCCCGGATCGTGACAGTGTGGCCAGGAGCCAGCTCAGAAGGACGTGTACTGGGCCCCTGGATCAGCAGCAGACATGGCACTAGGCTCTGGATCAGTGGCATATGTGGCACTGGGCTCCAGATTAGCGGCAGACGTGTCACTGAGCTCCAGATCAGCAGCAAATGTGGCACTGGGCTCCAGATCAGCGGCAAATGTGGCACTGGGTTCAGTGGGGTTTTGGGACATGGCAGGGGCCCTGGTTTTAGGGGCCCAGCAGGGGCTGGGTTGAATTGGTCAGATGTGGATGGTTCAAAAGGCAGATGTGACACGGGGCCCAAATGGGCCGGGGGGAGAAAAAATATTAGGTGCAATCATCCTGAAGCCCTCAGCTGTTGCGCTCAGAAATTCGGCCAGCTAAAACAGGTCGCACCCAAAAACCATTTCGGCCTATATCCGGGACCCAAGGATGGTTGATTTTTGGTTTTTTAGGTTTTTTTTAAAAATGGACTTTATTGTGGAAAAATAAACACGAAAAAAACACAAAAACGGTCAAGAAAAAAAAATTTAAAAAAAAGGGGGTAGACCCAAAGGATTGTGAGGGCACCGAAAGCTGAAAGATGGGGCCCCAGCGGAAAAAAACGTGTCAGAAAACAGAATCAAAGCAAAAGTCCAAAGAACTATGCAGGAAACCCCACTGACAAGATATAATTTTGGGCCCCTTATCAATACATGCAAGCCATGTGTTAATTTTTCCCTGCTGGAAGGCCGAAAGCCTGACTTCCCACGCCCAGTGTGCCGGGTAAATGGAAAGATGCAGCAAGATCCCAGGCCGTCATGACCCCATCTTTTTTTAAAAATTTTTTGCCCCCTTATATTTCTGTAGTTACCTGGATGACAAAAAATATTAAGTATATTGGAGACCTGTATGAGAATGATGCATTGTTATCCTTTACCATTCTCAGAGATAAGTTTGGGATTCCCTGTAATCATTTCTACCTGTATCTTCAAATCAGACATATATTACATACTTGGGACTGGCCAATTGCCCAATCCTCTCTGATGCTTTACCATAATTATCTTCTACAAAAAAGTATATTGAAAAGGTTTATCTGCAGCTTTTTCTACGTTATCTATCAAACATATTAATCCATTCCCGACGTTGGACATACCTGTACAGGTGGTGAACCTAAGCGGCATGAAGGAAGGCATAGGAGAGGACGATGGGAGCGGTAGTAGTAGTCGGCCTGCGCCATGTTACAGTGGCTAGCACTTCAATACATACACCTTTTCCCGTCTCTGGCATCGGACCAGTGAGGGGGGGTCTGAAATTTTGGAAAATGATGGTAGTTGTTTCCCCGGGGGGGCCAAAATTGTGTGGTCTCTCCTTCAAATGCCCTGCGTTAGTGGAGTTGTGATGTGCCTTGGTGTTCGGAGAAATAGCAGGGAGGAGAAAAGGATAAACTTTAAAAATAAATGGCAAAGGGCCCCTTTCTTCCCATAGCAAGATGTTAAGTACAGGAGTGGGGTTACTTCACAACTATACTTTTTTCAAACCGTCCCGGCCTGGAAACTTTTTTCAGAGCGTGTTCCTCTCAAAGTAATTCTCGTTGCATAGATGCCTGTGGTAAACTCCTATCATAACCCTCCAGATCCACTCTCATACAACCAGGGGTTAAAGGATTTAAAGCTGTACCCCGACCCCGGTGAGCACAGTTTGTCAGGACAGTATGATGGTTACACCCCTTTACAGCTTCAGATGTGTTCTGGAAAATGACAAAAACCACCCCGCAGCTCTTGGAACTTCAAATTCACTCAGTTACTGCAAAAGTCACCCAAGCTTCCCCATTGTGCAACACATTTCATTGAGGAAGCCATCAATTAAGCAAAAGGCACATGTCCCCAATTTAGATGCAAGGCCTGGCTGCTCCCAAGCCAGATAGGAGACCATCCCAGCAGGAAGTCTAAGCCTCAAAAGAATACTTATATAAGTTCATGAGCACCAGACCAGGGCTCCCAGACCCCAGCATCAAAAAGATGTACCAGCCAAAGCGGTGTCAAATTTCATAAGGAATTATGGGAGAACAGTGCCTCACAGATCCACCCCAGTTTAATATTTTTTTAATATGAAACTTCCCACACGCATAGCTGTCATTCCTGCATTTGTAGGGCACACGGGCAGGGAAAAACGGGAGGCCGGCGGAAGTCACCGAGCAGAAAGCCAGTTTTGGTACCAAGTCATAGCTGCGGCCCAGCCAGTTCGGATTGTATCACTGGCTCGGTTCTGTCCCAATGTCCTGCTGTGATATGACCCATTTTGTGTCCGAAGTCAAAAACAGCATGGCCCGAGAGGGAGGAGAGTGTAGACCATCCCAGGGGCATGAGAGGGTGTGAAAGGGGCTGTAAAGGAGGTGTAACATGGGATGTGCCAGTACTGTTTTAAGTCAAAACCCAACTAGGCAGAGCGTCGTTCTCCAGTGGGAGGGGTTTACACCGAGCATACCGGAGCGTCCAGAATCAGCAAGCTGCATTCACCCCTGTGTATGCCAGCACAATACCAACCTAAGGTAAATAGACACATCTTGCTGCCTCTTTGTTTGTAACTAGTGATGAGCGTTTCGGCAAATTATCGTCTTTGAGTCGATTCCCGATTTTGGGAATTATCTCGCCGATGTATGATCTTCGATGACGATTAATCGCTGATTCCCATTAAAGTCTATGGGAGAGAAACACCAGGTACATTTTTACACCCAAACAGGTGAGGTGAAGCTGGAATTAACATCCACAACAGTATACTGGATACGGGGTACATCTTAGTCAACACAATTAGGCTATAAGAGTCACAGAAAAAAATTCACAGACTAAAATAAATCATTCCGTTCAATGGCTAACCGAAAAAATGAGGACAGCGTAGCCACAGCAGGTACAGCAGCCCCTACGGGGCCCCTTTGACACAAAACAAGACATCGGTATTGGAAATGTCGCATGGTAACTGGCAGGAGACCTCTATAACTTTTTGCACCAGGGACCAACAACTTGTCATATATGTGGTGGCAGCAAGAACATCCCAACGGGGTACACGGAGGTTCAGCTGGCAGGGCCCTAGTTACAGTGGATGCGGTGAGAACCAGGGCTGCCGTCAGTCATCTATTAACTGTTTCATGCCCACATGCAGCTAATTCAAATGGGGCGCCCACCCATTACTACTTCCTATTTTTAACCTATCACCGGGCCCCTTTTTGATTACGGCCCCTGACAGGAATACTGCCCTATTGGCACCCCTGGCATCCATTTTAAAGTAGCCTGACCCCAAAACCAGCAAAAATGCCCTTATTGACCCTTCAGAATAAAAATTCGCAATAAAAAAATTTACTATTTTAAAAACAATTTTTCCAATGTTGCTTTGCTGCTGCTACGGCTATTGCCATTCTACTTCTTCATGTTGCGAGGTTGGTTCCCCGTGACATTAGAAGGTGAAGAAGACACAACAGATTCTCCAGTTGGTCACGAGCCCTTTTCCAAATTTTGCTTTTTACAGTAAAAATTAAAGTGGGTTAAAGGGAAAATTGTGACTTTTGATTTGGACGTGGATCAAGGAGGGTGGCCCCAGTAAGCTGTTCAATTTGATTGCCTTGAGGTGTGAAATTTAAAATCAGTTGTGAAATAAGTAGGATGGGCAAATTTCTAAAAAAATTCGGTTCGGTAAACTTCGCCGAATTTTCCGAAAAAAATTCTTTTGGGTCCGAATTCTTCGGACGAATCCCTTTAAAAAAAACAGCTTTTTCCGGCTCCCCGACCCTGCAGGGTGCTTTTAGAACTTTTCCCATGCTTAAAATTTTGCGGGGGGGCTTTTTTGGTCTTATACAATGTTGTTTTTAGTTGACAGCACATGCTGCCGCCGCTTTAAAAATGTTCACTTTAAAATGCCGGGCACTTATGGGGGAAAAACGGGGACCAAAAAACTGAAGGGCGGGAAAACGTACCCTGATAAAGTATGGCAGCAAAAGGGGAAAAAAAAATTTGAGAGTGGGGGGCAACATTAGTGACAGATGTGGAGGGGACGGCGGCAGCCAAGCGCATGAGGTCAGACAGTGGCACAATGAATTTGGAAGTGGCAAACAGTCCCCGGCCCCCAGGGGCACAATGACACAGTGTGGGGGGTCACGGGTGGCAGTAGCATGAGGTCAGGCAGGGACAATGACAAATTTGGAGTGGCAAAAAGGAGTACCCAAAAGGTGGTACAATGACACAGTGTAGAGGGCCCGGCAGGAGCAACAGCAGCAGCAAAAGGTAGCAGGGGCACAATGACACAGTGTGGGGGGCCGGCAGCACCCACTCGCAGCAGAGGTCAGACAGTGGCACAATGACAAATTCTGGAGGTGGCAAAAACGGAGTAGGCACATGTGGAGGGCCGGCAGCAGCCAGGGCGCAGCATGAGGTAGAAGGGGCACAATGACACATTGGAGGCCCGACGGAGTCACGCGCCCCAGGGGGCGGAGAGTGGCACAATGACTTCTGCGGTGGCAAAATAGATTAGGCCAAGGCGGCAAAATGACTGAGAGCGGAGGTCACGGCGGCAGCAGCAGGGTCAGGCAGTGGCACAATGACAGAGAGTGGAGGGTGAGAAGGAGAACGATGAGGTCGAGAGGGGCACAATGACATTTGGAGGTGGCAAAAAACAGTACAGGCCGCGAGTGGCACAATGACACGTGTGGAGGGCACGGCGCAGCCCATCAGCAGCTGAGGTAGACAGTGGCCAATGACAAATTTGGAGGTGGCAAAAACGGGAGTGGGCCACAGTGGGAGGGCAGGCGCACCCAGGGGCAGCGCATGAGGTCAGAAGTGGACAATGCACAGGGGAGGGACGAAGGAGCACAGCAGCAGATGAGGTAGAGGTGGCACAATGACATTTGCGGGTGGCAAAAAAGATTGGGCCACAGAGCGGACAAGACTGAGAGCGGAGGCACGGCGGCACAGCTGGGTCAGGCAGTGGCCCCAATGAAGAGAGTGGAGGTGATGACAGGAGCAAAGCATGAGGTCAGAGAGGGGCACAAAAATTTGGAGGTGGAAAAAACGTCCCAGGGCGGTGGCACAATGACACAGTGTGGATGCACGGCAACGCAAAGCAGCAGCAGTGGCAATAGAGTGGCACAATGACAGAGTGTTGGGGTGGGTGGAATCCAGTCCTGGTAAAGACGGTGGTAGGCAGATGGAGAAACTATCAGCAGATGTTGGATCAGGGGGTGGCGGCATCCGAAAAGGGCCTGGGCGGGGGTAGTTTAAACCCAGATGACGCCCCTAAGGCATTGGTGTGTGGAAACCCTGGCCGATCCACGCCTGTTTCATCTTGCAAAGGTCGTCGTTCAACTTTCCGTGGAAAAGGGGTTTCCTTGGGGAACGAGGGCCCCCCGAACAAAACACCCGCCTGATGCCACACTACTGGGGGGGAGGACAGCTTCTCCACTGCAAATCGGAAATTTGCGGCCAAAATCAGTTTGGCTGCCCGTTCGCGGATCTTCAAAATGGGGGGGCAGAGTGTGCCCAAAGTGGGCCCCAAAAAATTTTGGTTCAGGGAATGTCCATGCCCTGCTGCTGTTGCGGGTGACTGTCCTCCCCCTAGGCGGGTAAAGGAAGTGCCCCATTGTGACCCCGACTTGGTTACTGCTGATGGAGCTGGTACTGCCCCTACCCCCCCCCTCCCCCCCGCAGCCGCGGCACGAGCATGTGAGCGCTGAGGAACCCCCCGGGCAGCCCTGACAGAGGAGGGACGTCCCGACATAGGCAGCGGCCAAACTGATTACGGAGGATTTCCCTATAGTATTTGATTTTGTCTTCCTTAAAATTAGTGGGAAAAGGCCCCCATTTTGGACCGGTAGCGGGGCCCAATTTGGGTGGAGAGCCAGAAGTCATCCCCTGCCGGATTTGACTATTCGGCTGTCACTACCCAGGCAAAAAAGCATGCTGGGGAAATTGCAAAAGTGACTCCGGGGGGCTCCCTGCCCCTTTTTCCCTGATACCCCACGGTGTTTTGGGAGTCATCTGCCTCGTTTTCCTATCCCCACCCCACCTCCCCAGTGTTTCCTGCTCTCCTCTTTCACCTGGGTAGAAAATCCATCATTCCCCAGAAAATGCTTCTGCCCAAGTCCTCCTCCCCTCCCCCAAAATTTCACCCCCACCGGATCATGGGGCCCAAGATTAGTCCCCCACATCTCCAGTCCCCTGCCCGACAGATTTTTCGATCTTTTTCCAGGAAAATAAGCGGGGAAATGCGTTTTTACCCCTTTGCCCTGGCGATGAAAATAAGTGGCCCCCTCGAATGGCCTCAAAAACGGCAGGGGTCACGCATGAGCTGCCATGGCTGCATCAAAGTTACAAGGGGGGGGAACTTCTGTTCCCTGGATCATCAAAAAATCTTTAAGGGCCTTTCCTGTTCATAAGTCGGTCCAACATGTGCAGGCTGGAATTCCCCCGGGGGAAAAAACGAATCGAGCGTGTTGGGGAGGCCCTTCTGCCCCTGCAACTCGAGGGGGGGTGTTCCCGGCTTTGTACGAAGGGGTAAAGTGCATGACAGTTTCCTGGCCATTTTCAGAATGTTTTGAAGATCGGTGGAAGACTTCAGGGAAACCTTTTTTAAACCGTTTTAACATTTCGCCCCCGAGGGGGCATGGACCTCCCCCTTTGGTGCAGCGCGGAACCCTGTTCCCCCCCATTGCCGTCCCCCCCATGGTTTTTCCGATTTGCAGTTGGGCGGGAAAGCCACACATCGATTTCTTGTGCATGACCCGGGGCAGTTCCTCCCCGTGTGACTTTGTTCGCCGAGCAAGCTGGTGTAGAAATGCGTGACACCGCTGTGCCCTCCCCTGTGGTTGATGGAGCAGTACTTGTGGGGGCTGGATGGTGGTGGTGGTGGAGGGGGGAGGAGGCGGGAAATTTGGGCAGGAGCAGCGTTTGACAAAAGTGGGGAGAAAGCGGCTTTCCTGTCCAAGTTTTTGGTGTGCCTGGGCAGGAAACCATTCACCCAGTGGGCGTAAAGGACATTACGGCCCTGACGTTGTTACAGCTCCCAGCGCCGGTGCCGGTACCCTTTAACAAACCCTAAATCAAGGACTGACCCCTTTTTTTTTTTAAAAATATTTAGAAGTGGGTACTGCCCTTTTTTGGAAAAGAAATTACGGTTTGGGAATCTCCTCTCGGTCGGCCCCAAGCCATTAGTTCTCTGAATGGTGCGGTCCACATTTGGGGGAAGGGAGGGACTGCGGTTTCCAACAACTTGGACGGGCCGGTCAGTGCTCCTTAGGATGGTTGGGCATACGTTGTCTCTTTAATGCCTTTGAAGATGTGGCGCCATAGTAGCGAGGAGCGGAGATCTGGGCCGGGGGGGGGATGTCAAAGAAAACAGCTGCCCTTTTGCGAGGGGTGGAGCCTTGATGGCGAAATGGCATGGTGCAGGCCGCTGCTGCCTGTGCAGCGGCAGGATGGCCAAAACATCGAGCCAGTTTCTCCGGCCACCCGGGTGGGGAGCTGCATGTGTTGACGCAGGGCCTTGTGCCAAACGTTAGCTCCCTGGCACGCTTTTACTTTCTGCCCCAGATTCTCTATCCCATATTCGGGTCCTCCGGTGTCTTGCAAGAATGCCACACCGCCCCAGTAGTGTTTTACGCAACGCTCCGCACTGAGTGACTATGCCGGCTGCCCCGCTGAGCCCGGCCGCTACTGTTTTGGGTGCGAAGCGGGTTTTCTACCCGTGGCCGCTTGGCTCCGACCCCACATGTGTACCCCCCCTGACTACGGCCACACAACCCAAATTTCGGGGTGCGCCGCGGCCTGACGGCAAGCTGGCCTCTTCTCCGACGATGATGAAGCCTTTCTTCACCGGCTCCAAGGGGGGTCGGTACATCATCTCTATTTGTGTTTCATTCATACTGCCTCTCACCGGTCTTTGGTAAGCCGAGGGACCTCTCCCACATGCCTCCCTGCCCCTCTAACATCTATCTTTGCCGCCTACTGCAAAAAGTGGGGATATTGGCCCCCTTCTTCGTGCCCAAATAGTCTGACTGTCCTCAAATTGTTCATCTCGCTATATAGTGGCGCTGAGCCCAGAAAAACATAGAGATCCCTGGGGGGAATGGATGGGACAGAGGGGGCTGGGACAGGTGAGGGCCCCCTGACCCGCTCCCGGGCCCTGCCCAAATAAATGTTGTGTTGAGGTTCCCACCGACTCTTGGCTGGGGTTGTCAAATGTCATTGGGAGGAAGAGGTGATAGTAACCAAAACAAGAACCTTGGGTTGCTGAACAAACACGGCCCCTAGATGACAGCGGGGTTGTGGCCTCACCCAGTGACCCTGCTCGA
Source organism: Phyllomedusa bahiana (assembly GCA_025379985.1). Classification (NCBI taxonomy): domain Eukaryota; kingdom Metazoa; phylum Chordata; class Amphibia; order Anura; family Hylidae; genus Phyllomedusa; species Phyllomedusa bahiana. The sequence goes on from JAODAL010027317.1 coordinate 8,674, forward strand.
CGTCCCTTTCTGTGCTGGACCCGGGCCCGTTTCAGAAATGTTTGTGCCACTGCCACTCGCAGTTGCAGAGCCTGCACCCTCTCTGTCTGAATACTGTTTTTTCTAAAATGTCAGACACTGTTTGATGAAGCTATTTTTATATGATAAATTTAACCTGTTTTTTACTCCAAATTTAACCATAACAAATTGGGTAACCTTGGTTTTAAATTGCGCTCCACAAAGGAGGAAATTTAACTTTGGGGATGTTCGTTTTCAAGCATGTGTGTTTTTCTAATTTTAAAGCAAAACAGGGTTATTAACCTTCGCTTGGAATTATGTCAAGAGAAATGTTTTTATTTCGGTGGTGAAAAAAAAGGGTTTATTTTTTTCAGCCCCAGCAAAACAAGTTAATTAACCCGGATGTAAAATTTCGCAATAGAATTGAGCCCCCACAAATTTGAGCTTTGTAGCGTGTTACAATGGGTATTTTTACGCCAACCCCAAAAAGAGATAAAATTGTAATTAACCCTTTTCTTGTGAATTAGGCTACCCAAAAAAAAATTATTATTTGGCGTTGAAAAGGGGCGGTTTATTTTTGTCAGCACACCCGCAAAAAACGCTTTTTAACCCCCGGGTAAATTGCCAATAGAATTTAGCAGCCCAAAAAAGAAGTGGTTTTTTTATTGTAAAAACGCTGTTTCTTTTAAAAGAATACAACAGGAACTGGCTTAGATCCCATTTGGATATTGAATGTATATGCAGCTGCAGTGGACTCACACGTGATTTCAGATCCTTTACCCCAAAAAAATCAGAAATAGAACATTCAGAGAACAGTCTTGAGACAAGCTGAGACACCCCACAAAAATCGCTGTGTAAAAATAGTTCTTCAGAAAGCGCTATCCCCGGGCAGCAGCACCTTCCTGTCAGTACAGTGAGGGGAGTGTGAGCTCCCAGCGGCGCGCTCGGTTTCTTATATAGTGCGGTGACGTCACAGAATCCCGCCGGTTCTGATTGGCTTCATCTCTGAAACATGTCTTGCAGGTATGCCCTTCTTCCTCCCAGAGTGCTTTGCCCCATGTAGCGCCATGTGCTCGCAGCCATTTTATCAATCAAAAGCACATTTTCGTTCACCCGAAGTACCCCAAAGTTCGACTTCGTTCCGAACCGAAGTTTTCCTGAAATTCTAAACGAATTCCACTTCGTTAGAATCGATTCGCCCATCTCTAGAAATAAGCTTTTTTTCAGTATGACCTTTACTATTGGTGTCTTTTACAGTCATCTGACCACTAAACCAGCAAAAATGCCCTTACAGAATAAAAATTGGCAGAAGAAATTAATACTTCAAACAAGAGTTTTCTGAATAGGAGATTGACTATTGCTGTCTTTTAAAGCAGCATGACCCTAATACCAGACAAAATGCCCTTATGCACACTTGCAATAAAATTTACAAGAAGAAATGAAGACAGTTGACTGGGAGGTCCCGATGAGCAACACTGACAGTAGGGCCGAAGCAGTGTGCGAATGCCGGAAGTGTGAGCTAAGACCTCCAGCCTTCCTCAGAAGACAGTCAAGATCTGGGTAGCGCTTGAGAAATTTCTGCCTATACGAGAGCGCTTGCCCCTCCTATGAAAAGCGAAAAAGTCGGGGGTTAGCACATTACCATTTTCATGCTTCAGCAACAATGGAATATTTTTCAATTGATATTGTCATATAAACTCATTGTGAATGGGCTCAAGGAGTTCAGGTTCCTTTCCATGAGTGCGGACGAAGTGAGCTTCACTTGGAAACGCTGGTTGACGCTCCAGTTCCACCCCGGTGCCCTTTTCCTTGGCTTCCTTTTTCTTCCTCTCGTTTTCCTGGACGCACTGGAGGAAACTCTCTCTGCACTTGAGGTGGGCGAATGTGCTCACACGAAGTTGATTACTTGTGGCCATGGGTTTTACCATTGATGTGTTTTGTTCACAAATATACCAACAGCACGCTGTTTAACATTGTAGAATCCTGGCTGTATTGCCATGATAGCATTTAGGTGGCATGCCTTTTTCCATGGTGCCCATACCCTTAATGTGCATAATGTCGCCTTTCTTATAGATGCTAGTGTTGAGCGATTTTTATCGACAAAGTTGAAATCGGCAAGGTTTTTATAGTGATCGAATTTTCCAGATCATGCGATAATTAAGGTTAAAATCTGAGGCATCAATCTATTAAGATCGCGCCTTTTTCGGCGCTTCCTGTAATTTTGGCGGCCAGCAGTATCGATTATAGAATAGAGCAGGGTGAGATGTGTGTAGCGACGTCATGAACTGGGATGTGTATGGTTGCGATTGGCTGGAAAAATCACATGACTCGTTTTAATAGAACAGCGTTTCCGGTTTCAGACCTCAGTGTCTCTCACGTCTCATAGGGAAAGGACGTGCGCTCTGCCTGTGGCCACACAGATCACGGAATTAGTCTATTTCTGCACAGAGAAACCTTGCTATGAGCTGTGATCCTTACCAATTTAGTTATATTAGAGATCATTGAAGAGTTTATGTTGTTAGCTAGAGAATTTTAATGCAGAATTCTACCGGTGTAAAGTCACGGCGAGGATGGAGGCGCGGGGGGAGCGAGGAGCGGGCGGGGGGGCCCCCGCGGGCGAAAGCACAGACAAGCTTCTATCTATAAAGATCATGAAATAAAGTTCACCAAGGGGACTGTAGTGTAGATATTGTAGTGGAATATTTTATTATTAACAGGTTGCTATTGAAGTATTTCCTGGTGGATATTGGGAAGTATGAACTTATATTGGACTAAACATCATTTCTAGTAAACTGCCAGGACTCTTTGTTAGCTGCAACAAAACTCCACTTTTATTATCAGTTTACATTTCAGATAGGTGTTAATTATTAACATACACTGTGATGTTTTATTTCATCCTTCCGCACTTAAATTACAAATCCAGCAATCTTGTAGTCAGCATCAGCACAGTTTGTTTGTTGCCAAAAATACGTTGTATCGTACTGAAAACATAACAGTTACGTGTTTTTGGACTTTTGCGCACCCTCAGTACTTGTCATTTGACGCAGCATCTTCGTAAATCTTAAAACAGCTTTTCTATATTCACCACTGTTGATTTGAAAGGTGCAAAAAATACAGTTTATTATATCAAAACATAACAGTTACGTGTTTTTTGACTTTTGCGCACCGTACTGTCATTGAGCGCCGCATCTACGGTAAATCTTAAAAACAGCCAAATTCTATATTTCACCACGGTTGAATTGAAAGGTGCAAAAAATACAGTTTCTTATATCAAAACACTTAACAGTTAGTGTTTTTTGACTTTTGCGCACCCAGTACAGTTCATTGACGCCAGCATCTACGTAAATCTTAAAACAGCAATTCTATATTCACCACAGGTGAATTGAAAGGTGCAAAAAATACAGTTGTTTATATCAAACATAACAGTTACGTGGCTTTTTGACTTTTGCGACACCCAGTTACTGTTCATGACGAAGCATATACGTAAATCTTAAAAGAGCAATTCTATATTCACCACAGGTGAATTGAAAGGTGCAAAAAATAGCGTTTATTATATCTAAAACATAAACAGTTACGTTGTTTTTTGACTTTTGCGTACCCCAGTACTGTTCATTGACGCCAGCATCACGTAAAATCTTAAAACAGCAATTCTATATTCAACACAGGTGAATTGAAAGGTGCAAAAAATACCGTCTTGTATTATACGAAAAACAATACAGTTACGTGTTTTTTGACTTTTTTGCGCACCCAGTACTGTTCATTGACGCAGCATCTACGTAAATCTTAAAACAGCATTCTATACTTCAACCACAGGTGAATTGAAGGTGCAAAAAAATACCGTGTATTATACGAAAACATAACAGATACGTGTTTTTGCTTTTGGCACCCAGTTAGTACTGTTCATTGACCGCAGCATCTACGTTAATCTTAAAACCAGCAATTTCTATATTCATCCACAGGTGAAATTGAAAAGGTGCAAAAAATACAGTTTATTATATCAAAAAATAACAGTTACGTTTTTTTGACTTTGCGCACCCAGTACTGTTCATTGAAGCAGCATTCTACCGTTAAAATCTTAAAACAGCAATTCTATTATTCACCACAGGGGTGAATTGAAAGGTGCAATAAAATACAGTGTATTATATCAAAACATAACAGTTACGTGTTTTTTGATTTGCGACCCCAGTAGGTACTGTTCATTGAAGCAGCATCTACGTAAATCTTTTAAAACAGCAATTCTATATTCACCACAGGTGAATTGAAAGGTGCAAAAATTACAGTTTATTATATCAAAAAAAAACCCCCATTTAACAGGTACGTGTTTGTTTGACTTTTGCGCACCCCGTACTGTTCATTGACGCAGCATTAGTATATCATTAAAACAGTCAATTCTATATTCCCCACAGGTCAATTGACAGGTGCAAAAAAATACAGTTTATTTATCAAAAACATAAACAGTTACGTGTTTTTTGACTTTTGCGCACCCAGTAATGTTCAATTGAAGCTGCATTACGTAAATCTTTAAAACAAGCAATTCTATATTCACCACAGGTGAATTGAAAGTGCAAATAATACAGTTTATTTTATATCAAAAACAGTAACAGTTTACGTTGTTTTTTGATTTTGCCGCAGCCCAGTACTGTTTCATTGACGCAGCATATAGTAAATCTTTAAAACAGCAATTCTATATTCACCACAGGTGAAATGAAAGGTTGCAAAAAATAAAGATTTATTTATATCAAAACATAAACAGTTACGTGTTTTTGACTTTTGCGCACAAGAGTAGGTTTCATTGACGCAGCATTAGTAAATTTCTTAAAACAGCTATTTTTATTCACCACAGGTGAATTGAAAGGTGCAAAAAATACCGTGTATTATACGGGGATAAACATAACAGATACGTGTTTTTTGACTTTTGCGCACCCAGTCTTTCATTGAAGCAGCATATCTTAGTAAATCTTTCTTAAAACAGCAATTTATATTTCACCACAGGTGATTTGAAAGGTGCAAAAACAATACGTGTATTTTACGAAACCAATATCAGATACGTGTTTTTTGACTTTTGAGCACCCAGTAATGTTCATTGACGCAGCATCTACGTAAATCTTAAAACAGCAATTCTATATCACCCACATGGTGAATTGAAAGGTGCAAAATAAATACCCATTTTATTATACCAAAACATAACAGATACGTGTTTTTTTGGACTTATGCCCCAGTCCGATTTGTTGATAGGGACACCTTGCCAGTTAAATTTGAATCCAGCAATTTTGTTTGACTTAGAGGGATTTGAGGAAATAGCTGTGATTTGCGTATTTTAATAAGAGACTTTCCAAATATTCCATACCTTCTCAATTTTTATATTTCAGGACATGGAGCGAAATGCAGGTGGTAAACGAAGCAAAAGAGGGGGGTACACATGGAGGTAGAGGTAGAGGTACGATGAGAAGGTGCTCATTCCAGTGCCTGGCGACAACACGCATGCCAGCGGATCGTCAGTTGCAGGACCGTCAGGCCTGTACATCGCTGGTCAGGGCCCTGTGAATCTAAGTAACGAACATCGTCGCCAATCTGTCCTTTCAGTGGTTTTAATGCAACCTGCATCTAGCAGTCGTCTTACCTCCTCGTCCTCCCAGTAACGGCACAAATGTCGTCATCAGCATCTTAGCATCCGTCCAACATGAAGCGCCCAAATGTTCAACTCGTGTACCCACCACTGTGGTAATCCATTGTCTGAAGGACCTCTTTGATGGGACAAAATGCGGTTGGGTCAAGAAGGCATGTTATAAAGATCATGAGGATGATTTAGTCTGCTCTGACGCCCGTTACGGATTGCACCAGAGGAGCTGAGGAAGCCGGTCAATCGGAAAAAAATCCCGGGCGGTCGCAACGCCTTGCAGTGCCCCTTGCTTGTAGCCCGCAGCTTCTGGATGCAGAATGTCAGGCAGACCTCCTCACCTGTGTTGATTATGAGGATGATGACGACATTGCGGAACCCATCCTGGTTTTTCCGCAGAATTTGCTTCGCTGAGCGCTTCATCGTGGACAGAGGAGGAAGACGATGGCTGGGGTAGTGTCAATACGGGTCCCGCCACAAAAAGGGAGAGGGCCGGTCGCAGATGTCCGCTGATATGGATTCCGCCTGACAAGGTAGCGCAAACCCCGCTCCTCGATTATGCCGTCAAAATGGTCCAGGGACCTCTCAAGCATGGGCCTTCTTTGAGAAGCTCCTGATTCACCAGCGATGTCATATGCCGCCTTTGCCGTAACGCGATAAGTAGAGGCCAAGAAAGAACCTTAAGTGGTTAACCACCACAAACATGTCTAGTCACATGCAGCGGAATTGCAGAGTTGAAATGGAGGGAAACACTTGGCCAAAAAAGGCAGGACCGACGCCGGGGCCTCCAACCACTGTCACACCCTCTGTCTCGCCTCCACCTCCTCCGCCACCACCAAGCGTTCCTCCGCTGCCTTGTCTCTCTGGAGAATCTTGATCGGGATCAGCCTCCGCTTCAGCCCTCCACCGTCGCCCCGGATAGTTCCACCAGCACCACCAGAGACCCATCTACCACTTTCATTCCGCCAGTTTGAAGACCTGAAACGCCGTTACAGCGGCCAGTCTAGCAGCCAGTCTTCTGTCTTCCAGGTTGGGAACAGAAGAAACACTTTAACCCTAAAACCATCCCAAAGCCTAAGCCTGAATGTCGGCTGATTGCCAGGCTTTTGGCCTAGGAAATTGTTGTTGCCTTCCGTTATTCTCTGGTGGAACAGATGGGTTCCGCCACGTCCATGGGCCCTCGCCTGCCCCAATCCAGATGCGATCAGGCATTTTCTTTGCCAGAGAAAAATCCGTCCCTGCCTGGCCAGCCAGTGTCAATCTAAAATTTCAAGCGCGGTTTGTCTGAATCTGTGTCCGGGGAAAGTCAATTCACCACCGCCACATGGACTTAGGAAGCACGGCAAAGGCCGATCTATATTTCAGTGACAGCTCACTGGGTGAGCGGGGTGGATTGTCTTGGGGTGACGGTGGCTCTCCAGGCTACAGCGCACGCTCTTCAAAAATAGGGATGGTGCAGGGCCTCTTTTTCCCCAAGGTCCTTATGGGTGGCATCACGTGCCAGAGACACCAGGCCGTGTTGAAATTAATCTGCCTGGAGGACCGTCCACACACTGGTCAGGAGCATTGTGGACGGCTCTAAGCATCGAGGGAACGAGCGCTGGTGGGTGACAGAACTTTGTGCCAGCAACGGTGGTGTGCGGGATAACGGGCGAAATCTGACTGGCCGCCCTTAAGTTCGGTAGGCTGGAGCACAATCCTTGCCTGGCACATATCAATGAACCTTGTCGTCCTGAAATTTTCTAAAGAGTACCGGGTTGGACTGCCATGCTGAAGAAGGCTCAGGTCTCTGTGTTCGCACCTTACGCCGTTCGCACCCTGCTTCATCCCGCATGGCTGCGTTTTGCAGCGTCAGCTCGGCCTCCCCGTCAACCGTCTCATTTGTTGACGTGGCAAACGCTGGAATTCAACCTCAAATGCTCAGCGATTGTGGGCAGCAGCGCAATGCCATTACGCAGTACGAGTGAAACATGGAACTGACAAGCAGCGGTAAGGGCCTCGGAGGTGTTGAACCACAGTGATGTGGAGGCAGTGTGAAAGAGCTCTTCTCCTCCTTGCCAGTTTTGAAAAGCCAACAATTATGGTCAGTGCGGTACAATGCCCCTTGTTAGCATGAGAATTGTGGTGATCTTAGTTCTGGAACGATCGTTGGGCACTCTGAAACACAGGTCGCCAGCGACGGGGAGGAGACGGACACAGTTGCGGACAACGGAGCTTTCTCTCCGTTCAAATCAACAAGGGACCTGACAGTATCACATTCTATCGGTCTTAATTAGGCAGTGGTTCGGGGTCCAGAGCTAGGTGCAAGGTGGTGGCGCATCAGATCTAAGGGTTTGCATCTTCTCAGGCAAGCAGGGCTGTGTCGAAGCTGTGCCGAGATGGCAGCGGAGGAGGAGGAGAGGGAGGTATTCCTAGACACCGATGTTACCGTCGTCCATGCCTTGGAAAGAGGTTGGCGCGAATTTGAGGCGGAGGAGGAAGATGAGGATGATCAGTTTGCTAGTGCCCCTCGACCCAGAGGTTGGGAAATCAAGGCCCTCCATTCTCTCACATGAGTGCTTGGATGTACATTTTCCTCCAACATGTTCTCGGCATTAAGGCCATCAATAATGAACAACAGTTACTGGGTGGCCACCATCCTGGATACACGGTACAATACAAAAATCAGCACTTTCCTTCCACCCACCCAAATAGAGCATTAATAATGCAGGAAATGGAGACCTTGCAGATTGTCAACTGGAGACATCTGGGTTGCGTCTGATTCAAGTTCCACCAAATGTCACGGTGAACAAACATCAGCGACGTGACAGCAGTAGAGTGCCAAGTAGGCGTTCGTAGCGGGGGCAGCAGCAGGAGGTGGCAGAAGCCTAATGGGTGACCTCTGGCAATATTTGTTTACAACCTACCAACGCATGCAATTGCAGGGCACACATACAACACACAAGTGATTCAAGCTTAAGATCATGGTGCCACGACTATCTGCGTTGCTTCAAACAACGATGTTTTTGCATGGGTTTCCGACCCACAATAGACTTCTGTTATCAAAAATGGACGAATGGCCCGAGCTGGCTCGTCACCGCCATAGAGGTTGTTGTTCACTGCCCAGCAGCCACACGCGTTCTATCTGAGCGGACTTCAGAACAGCTGGAGGAGTCATTACTGACAAATGAATCCGGATTTCCACAGATATTGTCGGATGTTTGACTTTCATCAAGATGAATCAGGCATGGGATCTATGTGATGTGTGGCCCCAATTGCCGTGGTACACCGATTAGTTGCCGGTTGTACTTCAAAATTCCTTTTTCAAACAGAAAATGGTCCTCTTGAATACTTTTTTTTAAATGATCATTTCTTACTGCAATTTTTTATTCTCTTTTCCAACAGTTCATTTGTTGGTTTTGCTTGTGAGGAGACTGTAAAAGGGAGAGCAAGGTTTCATGACAACACCGTAATTCCATTTACTCACTTTATCTATGAAGGTTTTCGCATTGTCAATGGTTTTGGGTCATTGTTGCTGTGAGATACAGCAATAATCATGGTCATTTGGAACAGAAATGTGACTTCTAAGTGGCCATTTTTTCACTCACAATTTTTAAATAGTGGCATGGAGAAGTCATATTATAATTTTTTGGGGTCATGTTGCTGTGAGATACAGCTATAATTATGGTCCTTTGGAATAGAAATGTGGCTTCTAAGTGGCATTTCCCCTCACAATTTTTAACAGTGGCTGAGAAGTCATTTTTTATAATTTTTTTGGGTCATGCTGCTTTGAAATGCAGCAATACTACAGATCTAATTATAAACAACAAATGTTGTTTCTAACAGACCACATTTGTTCTTCACAATTGACCAAAGTGGCTCAAAGGGTCATGCTTTGAATTTTTGGGGCATTTTGCTCATGACATGCAGCTATAATACAGGTTCCATATTCTAAAATGTTGTTTCTACAGACATTTTGTTCTTCACAATTGCACCAAAGTGGCCTCAAGGGTCATGCTCTTTGAATTTTTGGGGGCATTTTGCTGTGACATGCAGCTATATACAGGTCCTATTCTAAAAATGTTGTTTCTAACAGACATTTGTTCTTCACAATTGACAAAGTGGGCTCAAGGGACAATGCTTCTTGAATTTTTTGGGTGCTTTTTGCTGTGACATGCAGCTGATACTTACAGGTCATATCTAAAAATGTTGTTTCTACACAGACTTTTGTTCTTCACAGATTGACCAAACGTGGCTCAAGGGTCTTCATGCTTTTGAAATTTTTTGGGGGCATTTTGCTGTGACATTGCAGATATACAAGGTCCTATTCTAAAAATGTTGTTTCTAACAGACATTTGTTCTTCACAATTGACCGAAAGTGGTAAGGGTCATGCTTTGAATTTTTGGGGGCATTTTGCTGTGAATTCAGCTATTACTACAGGGCTCATATTCTAAAAAATGTTGTTTTCTAACAGACATTTGTTCTTTCAATTGACCAAAGTGGCTCAAGGTGGTCATGCTTTGAATTATTGGGGGTCCATTTTGCTGTGAAATTGCGCCTATACTACAGGTTCTCTTATTCTAAAAATGTCTGTTTCTAACAGACATTTGTTCTTCACAATGACCAAAGTGGCTCAAGGGTCATGCTTTGAATTTTTGGGGGCCATTTTGCTGTGACATGCTGCTATACTAAAGGTACTATTTTAAAAATGTTGTTTCTAACAGACATTTGTTCTTCACAATTGACAAAGTGGATTCAAGGGTCATGCTTTGAATTTTTGTCGGCATTTTGCTGTGACATGCAGCTATACTACAGGTCCTATACTAAAAAATTGTTGTTTTCTACAACAGACATTTGGTCTTCACAATTGACCAAAGTGGCTCCAAGGGCAAGCTTTGAATTTTTGGAGGGCATTTTGCTGTGACATGAAGGCTTATTACTACAGGTCCTATTCTAACAATGTTGTTTCTAACAGACATTTGTTCTTACCAATTGACCAAAGTGGCTAAAGGGTCATGCTTTGAATTTTTGGGGGCATTTTTCTGTGTACATGAGCCTATACTTTAAAGGACCTATTCTAAAAAATGTTGTTTCTAACAGAATTTGTTTGAACAATTGTCAAGAGTGGCTCAAGGGTGCTTTCGGTGGGTCAGAGACAGGAATAGGTAGGACACTGTAATGGACACATATTGCAAAGTTGACTTGTTTTTGCAAGATCTTTAACATAGCTATCAATCCCTGTATTGAGACAACCCATTTAATACAATGAAAAAAAGAGAAACAAAGAACATGGTGGGATTCCATCTTATTTTAAAAATGCATGTTTTCTAGAATTAAAGTAACTAACAAACTTGCATGTACAAAATAGCTGTTAAAAAAAATTCCTCCTTGGAATTGTACAAGGGAGGTACAGGAAAAACTTGACCAGATGTAGGTTATTCAGAGAACATTGGAGTATGGAGCACAGACAGAGAACAAAGTACAGAGACATTTCTCCAGCACGTTGAGTAAAATGAGGGAAAAAGAATGCCAAGATAAAGGGCACCTGGGGTGTAACAGGAGCGTAACCACCCAGTATTTCCAATGTGGAAGCTCATTGGTCCACAACTCTTACGGCCAGGGGGGGAATAAAAGGGGCGGCTACCCAGGTATTTACTGTTGTACAGAGGAAGGCTTGGAGTTCTCACACTTCCCTTCGCACTCTGCCTTCAGCACGACAGTTTTGTTTTTGCTGCGTCATTCAGGGGCATTTTTAACCTGCGTGTTGTTATAGATGACGGACGCCAGCCTGGGCTTTCTCCGCACACACTGTAAACTCCGGCCCAGGGTCATGCTGTGGCCCAGGAAAGGTATTAGTCAATGTTCCAGTGAAACTAAAAATGGTGGTTAAAGACTCCTTTTCCGGCACTTTTTTAAATGTGGGGGTATGCGGTTGGGGCTCATGCTGTGGCCAGGACAGGTCTAGTCAATGTCCAGTGTGAAAACTAAAATGGGGGTTTGAAAGACTCCTTTTTCGGCACTTTTTAATAGTGGGGGGTCATTGCCACGGTTTGGGGCTCATGCTGTGGCCCAGGACAGGTATAGTCAATGTCCAGTGAAACTAAAATGGTCGCGTTAGAAAAGACTCCTTTTTCACGGCACTTTTTAAATGTTGGGGGTCATGCAGGTTTGGGGGCTTCATGCTGTGGCCCAGGACAGGTACCGTCAATGTCCAGTGAAACTAAAATGGTGGTTTGAAAGACTCCTTTTTCCGGCACTTTTTTTAAATGTGGGGGGCATGCAGGATTTGGGGCTATGCTGTGGCCAAGGAACAGGTATAGTCATGTTACAGTGAAACTAAAATGGTGGTTGAAAAAGACTCCTTTTTCCCGGCACTTTTTAAATGTGGGGGTCATTGCAGGTTTGGGGCTCATGCTGACGTTCCAGGTACAGGATAATTCAATGTCCAGTGCATAGTAAGATGATGGTTCAACTCAACTGCTTCTGGCACTTTTTAATTTGTGGGTGATGCAGGTTTAGGGTCAGGCTGTGTGGTACAGACAGGGATAGTAAATGGTCTGTGGACTTTTTTTCTGTGACTTTTATAACCTAAGTGTGTTGCTAAGTGTAGGACGTATCCATTTGACTGTTCATTGTGGATGTTAATTTAGCTTCTCCAGACCTGTTTGGGTGTAATAATGAAGGTGTTGTTGTCTCCCATAGACATTAATGGTAATATAGCTCATAATCGATGCTCACTATCGAAAAACCTTATCGATACGGCCGACTATCGACTATAGGATCGATCTCGATAGCCAACGGCAAATCGTCTCAACACTAATAGATGCAAAATTGTCTGTGAGAAAGGCAGAGGGCCAACTGACCGCAGTACTGCACTATTTGGCACTCCTGGCACCTTTTCATAGTAGCCTGGACCCCAAAAATACCAGCAGAGATGCCGTTATGGACAAGAGAATACAATAAGCAGGAAGAAATTAGTATTTGAAACAAGATTTATTTGAATAGAAGATTGAATATCACTGTCTTTTCCAGCAGCATGACCCGAAAAGCAGCAAAAATTACCTTTTCGACACTCAATTAAATTAGCAAGAATAAACGAATTTTTTAAAGAACTTTGAAATAGGGAACTGGATTAAGCTGTTTATTACTGCACATTACCACAAAAGCGGGGAAAAAATGACCTTTCGAACTCTAAAATTGGTGAAGAAAGAAATGCCTGTTTACAATAGGACCTGGTGGATTATAGCTGTTTTGTTACAGTACCTTGACCCCAAAAACTGGAAAAATTACCTTTCGGACACTTTTAAAAATTCTGAAGAATTTTTGCCTGTTAGAAACAAAATTTTTTACAATAGGACCTGGATTTTAGCTGTTTGTTCTCAGCACTCTGACTCCAAAAATTAGAAAAATTACCTTTCGGACACTTTTAAAAATTGTGAAGAATTTTTGCTTGTTACAAACAACATTTTTTACAATAGGACCTGGATTATAGCTGTTTGTTTACAGCACACTGACCCCAAAAATTTGAAAAATGACCTTTCGAACACTTTTAAAAATTGTGAAGAAGAAATGCCTGTTAGAAACCACATTTTTTACCGAAGGGACTGGATTATAGCACCATGACCCCAAAACCATTGACAGTGCTTAAAATTTTCATGAAGAAATGAGCAAATTGGAAATTTTTTTTCCATACAAAAAGTGTTACCATTGGTGTCTTTTTACAGTCTCTTAACAGACAAACCAGCAAATGACCTTTGGACAATGTGAATACATTTGCAGTAAGAAATTCGCATTTAAAAAATTTTTTTAGAGGACCATTCTTTTTCAAGAGGAATGTGAAGGTAGACCGGCTATTAATCGGTGAGGTCGGCAACTGGGGCAACAACATTATCAGAGATCCACGCCTGATTCATCTTAATAAAAGTCAAACGATCCACATTCTCAGTGGAAACCCGGATACGTTTGTCTGTTATCATTCCTCCAGCTGTGCTGAAGGTCCGCTCCGAGATGACGCTGGCTGCTGGGCAGGATAACACTTCTATGGCGTGCCGATGAAGCTCGGGCCATTCATCCATTTTGGATACCCAGTCGTCGATTGGGTCTGGAACATATCCATAAACATCGGTGTTGAGCCGCAGATAGTCGTGGACCATGATCTTAAGGCGGTCTCTGTGTGTATGATTTGTGCCCTGCATTACAGGCGTTGGTGAGGTGTTAAATAGGATTTGCAGAGGTCACCCATTAGGCTTCTGCACAATGCCTGCTGCTGCTGTACAGTACCGCCGCCCACTCTACTGCTGTCACGTTGCTGACGATGTTCCACCGAGACATTAGAACGTGACGCAGGACGCAACAGAAGGTCTCAGTTAATCAATGAGCCACGGTCTCCAATTCCTGCAATTCTTTTTTGCTTTTTGTTTTTTTCAATTAGTGTGGTGGGAAGGAAAGTGCTGACTTTCGCTTTGTATGTGGTCAAGGAAGGTGGCCACAAAGTAACTGCTGTTCATTTTGATGGCCATGATGCGTGGATCATGTAGGAGGAAGTGGAGCATCCAAGCACTTATGTGAGAGATGCAGCCAGTTCCCAAGCCTCGGGGTCGAGGGGCACTAAACAGATCTTCCTAGTCTTCCTCCTCCGTCTCAAATCCGTGCCAACCTCTTTCCAAGGCAGGGGCATCGGTACCGTCGGTGTCCAGCCATGCCTCATCCTCCTTCTCCGCTTCCTCCTCCTCAGCATCAACACAGTCCTGACTTACATCAGATGCTGTACCCTGAGAGCTGAAGCGCCGCCCTGCACCAGCCCTGGACCCCAAACCACCACCTAACGAAGTCCTATAAAGTTGGGACACTGGTGGGCCTTCTTGATCCGACGGCGAGTGAGGCTCTGTGTCCGCATCTGTGTCCTCCACCTCCGTCACTGCTGGGATCTGCTGTTTCAGAGTGTCCAACACTTGTTCAAGAACTAATCTCACCACAATGGTCAATGGCTGACAAGGGACATTGTCCTCACTTACCAATTTGGTGGCTTTTTCAAAACTGGCAAGGATGGTGCAGAGGTCTTTCACCTGCCTCCACTTTCTATGGCTCAACCACTGCTTGTCAGGCCATGCGCCACTTCATACTGCGTAATGGCATTACGCTGTTGCCACAATCACTGGGGCATGTGGAGGGTGGAATTCCAGCGTGTTGCCATGTCAACAATGAGACAGTTGATGTAACGCAGCCAGCCGGGGCGAAGCAGGGTGCGAATGCCAGAAGTGTGAGCTGAGACCTCGAGTCTTCTTCAGCAGGCAGTTAAGACCCGGGTAGCGCTTTAGAAATTTCTGGATGACAAGGTTCATGACAAGTGCCAGGCAAGGGATGTGCTCCAGCCTACCGATCTTAAGGGCGGCAAGGAGATTTCGCCCGTTGTCGAATTAACCTTGCCTGGCACCTGGTTCTTGTCACCCAGCCACTGCTCGGTCTTATTGCGCAGGGCTGTCCACAGCTCTTGACCTGTGTGTTGATGGTCTCCAAGATAAATGAATTACAACACGGCCTGGTTTCTCTTGGCACGTGATGCTACCCGTGGATCTTGGGGGACAGAAACCTGCACCATCCCTGCAGTTTGGAAGAGTGTGCGCCGAGCCTGAGAGCCACCTTCATCACCAGAGACATCCACCCAACTCACTCAGTGAGGTGACACAGAGATGTAGCGGCCTTGACCATGCTTACAAGTCCATGTATTGGTGGTGAGATGGACTTTCCTGGACACAGACGCAGCCAACGCGCTGGAGATTTTAGCTGACACGTGGCTGGCCAGGGCAGGGACGGCTTTCTGGAAAGAAATGCCTGCCTCAGGCATTGGTATTGGGGGCAGGCAAAGGGCCTTGATGTGATGGACCCTCTGTGTCACCAGGCGGAAAGGCAACATTTCCAAGGCCAAAAGCATGCAATGCCGACATTCAGGCTTTTGGCTTTTGGGGATGGTTGGGGTTAAAGCGTTTTCTTCTGCTCTCACACGTACACAGAAGGGCTGGATGCTAGTATGGCCGTCTATGGCGTTCTGGTCAAAATGGTGGAAGGAGAGGGGTAGGCTTTGTGTCTGGTGGTGGTGGTGGTAGTCGGGTGACAGTGTGTGGCACTGGGGCTGATCCTTGCTCATGCCGCAGCGGGACATTGGCAGCAGAGTAACGCTTGGTCTTGGAAGTGGCGAAGGAGGAGGAGGGGACAGAGGGTGTCACAGTGGTTGGAAGCCCAGGACCGGTGTGGCCTTTTATCTCCAAGTGATTCCTCCATTTCAGTTCATGCTTTCGCTGCATGTGACTATTCATGTTCGTGGTGGTTAATCACTTTAGATTCTTCCCTCTACTGATGCGTTGATGGCAAATCCAGCATCTGACGTGGCTGGGCGCATCTGAAGCTTGATCGAAAAAAGCCCCAGACTTCACAGGTCCTGGACCTTTTCAATGGTGATAAGCTGGTAGCGGTGTTTCCGCTGCAACCACTGATCATGGCTGGCGGACTAATCTCAGCGGACTTGTACGATCACCCTCTCCCTTTCTGAGGCCGGACCCGTACTGACACTACCCCATCATCTTCCTCCTCGTCCACTGATGAGGCGCTCGCAAGCAAATGCTGCTGAAAAGACCACGTTGGATTAACAATGTCATTATCAACATCATCATCATCACAGGTGACTTCCTCGTCCTGACAGTCTACAGCCACAGGTACTGAAAGGCGTTGCCAACCGCTAGGGATTTGTGCCGATTGACCAGCTTTCTTCTGCTCTGACGGCACCAATGATTGGGCGTCAGAGCAGACAAAATCATCCTCTTGATCTTTTGAAATGCCTTCTGACCCCAACGGTATTGTGTCATCAAAGAGCTCTTCAGAACATGGATTATCCACAGTGGTCTGTACACGGGTTGACATTTGGGATGCCTTTGCTTTAGGTTGGACAGATGCTGATGATGATGATGATGACGACATTTGTGGCCGTGACTGGGAGGACGAGGGGGTAAACCTGCTGGATGTGGGGGGGCGTGGCCTGCCGGGCTGATGGTGAGACGTGCCTGAAAGAGTTCCTCCAGGGCATCTAGCTATATTGGGGCCAAATCTAGATAAAATGGGGTCCAAACGCAGCAGAAGAAGGAGCAGAGCTACAGCAGACTGCTTAGAAGATGAGGTGCCGATCTCAAACTTCTTTGCCCCGCTGGCAGAGCTACGTTCCTGCTCTAGGTATCACTCCTGGGAGCAGGCGCCATCTTCGGAGCACGTGGAGGGACGGAGACTTCCGCCTACCAGTTCAGAGAGACGCACAGCGAGGAGAGCAGATGGACCTACGGCTGCAACCTGTCCTGAGCTCCCTGCATGCAGAGCAGCCTGAGGAGAGTGACGCACGGAGCCGAAATCAACTGGCGGCGGTGACAGGAGCAGAGGCAGTGAGCTCCGGGGACGGCGCTCCGGTACCTAGTCCCGTTGCAGTGCCTCCCGTGTGCCTCCCGGGTCCAGACATGCTGTGCTGCAACAGCCCACAACAGACAGACGCTGGACTGCCAGGTACCCAAGCACAGATGGTGGGGGACGGGACTCGACGGACTGCAAGTGCCACGGCAGTTATGGGAGAACCTCCCGAGTTGGGGCCATATATGTTGTATAGGGAAAAGTTTTCATCATCTATAATAGCTTTAACTACTACCCATCTCCCTGTTGTATCCTGTTCATGGTGTATCACCTGTCCCCCAAAATTCTTAGGAATTAAAGTAATGACTCCCGCTTTACCCCCCATCGCCAGAGATCCATATACCTTGCCTGGCCATAGACATCTCATTCGGTGGAAATCCTCCTCCCACAGATGAGTCTCCTGCAAGAAGAATAGCGTGAGCTAGCGATATTCTGTGTTAGACATGCGCAGTATAGGCAAGAGGACGCCGAGGTCTCTCCATTATGCGGTGATTACACTACTTTGTGATTCATAATACTCTGTATCTTTTATTTTCTACACTTTGATTGATTGTATGCACTTGATATTTACTATATAATTGATTGTTGCTAATTGACACTTATGGAATGAATTTTTGCTAATTGACATATTTTTGTATATAAACTTGTCACTGACACTATGTTGTTGCTTGAGAAAGGCTCATTGCTGAGCTGAAACGTTGCACATTTGGGTGAAATAAAACCGCTGATTTGGAAGTGCTGCCTTATTCGTTTTTCTACATTGAAGAAGCCTTTGGACTGGGTTTGTAGGCCTGCACTTATAGAAGTATCTTATGCTTTTTCATGTTTTGATCTACATTGTTCCTGAAAGCGTGCACAGATTTTTATTATTTTTTGGATTTTTTGTTTTTTTGGAATATGGATTCATCACCCAATGTGTTTTCATATTCTGAGGAGGACATTAGCAGGATCTTACAGGGACTTTCTTATGATGGTGCATTCTTGAATATCCCTTCTGTGATTAATTTAAAGAGACAGTGGGAGATGTTGAATAAGAAAGCGATCTCTACTAATTTACATCTGGTAACCTTGGGAGAGTATTTTAAAGTGAATAGAATACCTCGTGGAATGGCGTCTCATCTTACACCTAATTTGTTTTTTAACAATAATGATTTCTGTCAACGGTTCATACAGATTTCCAATAAATATGCACGGGATGTTATGCTGCTGAATATTGAATTTTTGCAATTAGAACTAAAGGATATTGACATCAAGATATAAGAACTCGATTTTACTATTAAGTCCAATATGTCATCTGAGGAATATATCACTATCTAAATTTAAAGAACATTTGGAAAATGGTAAACGGGTAAGGTGCTATAGAGATCAAGAGGACTATAAATCAGGAAGAGTCTACAATTGGCAAAAGGATGCTTTTAATTGAGTCTCCAATGCATCTAGAGTACCACAGAAAAGGAAACGTTGTTCTAATATATCTGATGTTGAGCTTTCTGGTAATGTTCCTTGTTTAGTACAGGACTTAAATATGGACGAACCAGGAGGGGGGGGACGTAAACACCGGAGGAGATTTAAACAACAAAAGTAGCAGAACCAGGAAACATCGTCCATCCCCTCAACGCAAAACGTAAAAGAAAACTTAGTGGTAAATATTTCTTCGCATATATTAACGGATATTGATATGGTAGCATTATCTCGGGGATTGTCATTTTGTCCTGTAAATAGACCTGATTGGTTTCAACTTGAAATAGATTTGAATAATTTCTTTCGGAAAATTAAATTAGAACTGTTATTCTTTGATAAACCTTTTACTTCCGAAGTTAGAGATAATTGTGAAATTACATTTCAAAACTTGGGTTTACAAAGGAATAGTCAATTTTTGCCATATATAAATAACCCTGTGGTTGATACTTTTATCCAGGCAGTTAAAAATGAGATAAATAAATTGAAGGACCGAGAGGAATTAGGACTAAAACCTAATATTTCTAAAGAGGAGTTGACAGCAATAGAAAGGTTATCTAAGGATGCATCTTTGACCATCAAGCCCGCCGATAAGGGTGAGACAGTGGTGGTCATGGATACATCAATATATTTGGCTGAAATTAAAAGACAACTTTCAGATACATGTGTGTATGAATCTGTTCCGGTTGATCCTAAATTTTGATTGGGGCGGGAGATAGGACAACTTGTTGAGGATGCGTTTTTGTCAAATATTATAGATAAAAAACTTAGAGATTATTTAGTTACTGACCATCCAATTACTCCTGTTATTTACTGTTTACCCAAGATTCATAAATCTTTAGTTAATCCCCCCGGACGTCCTATTGTGGCTAGCCAAGGTTAAATTTTTTGTCCATTAGCAACCTTTTTGGACAAAATCTTAAGATTTTATGCACAATCTGCTAAATCATATTTATGTGACACTTCAGATTTCTTATGCAAATTGAATGATGTTGTGATTAGGGAATCTTGTATTTTGGTCTCTTTTGATGTGGTAAATTTGTACACCTCTATCGATCATTTTAGAGGTATACAAGCGGTGGAAAAGGTTCTCTATACCTCAGAATATTCAGATCAATGTATAGCATTTTTGATGGGACTGTTGCATGTTATTCTTACTGAAAACTATTTACTGTTTCAGGATACGTTTTATGTCCAAAGAAAGGGGACTGCTATGGGTTCCACTTTTGCACCCACGTTTGCAAATATTGTAATGACAAACTGGGAAGAGAGTTTCATCTATGTATCGCCCCACTTCAGGTATGTCTTGAGGTGGTGGCGTTACATAGATGATATTTTTGTTATTTGGCTAGGTATTCAGTCCCAGTTGGATGAATTTTTTTCATTTTTAAATACGATTGATGAGGATATCAAATTTACTATGGATTATTCTGTGGAATCGTTACAATATTTGGACACTTATGTTTACATAAAAGGTGACAAATTAAGTACAGACCTGTTTGTGAAATCTACTGACCGTAATAACTTGGTCAGATATGATAGTTACCATACGAAATCATTGTTGAATAATCTTCCCTTTAGTCAATTTTTAAGGGTTAAACGTATTGTGCAAGATCCAGATCAGGTAGAGGAAAGACTTGAAGAAATGAGTAGGAAATTTGAGAGACGTGGTTATCCGCGAAAATTAGTTCATGAACATAAGGAGAGAGTTCGGGAATTGGATAGATCTGAACTTTTGCAACATAAAGTGAATAAAATTTTGGAACCGAGGTTGATTTTTGCAACATCTTATTCCCCTTTGAGTAATATAATCAGGAACATTGTACATAATGAATGGCATATCCTTAGTGATACGTTGAATAATGTGCCTAAATTTCAAGTTCCACCACGGATAGCATATCGTAAATCTAGATCTTTGAGAGATCGACTAGTTAGTTCAGATATAGGACTTATAAAAAAGGACGATCAAAGGGTTATATTTCCCTCACGAACTGGATGTTTCCCATGCTTGAGATGTGGGAATTGTGCAAATTTATTGAAAGGTAATGGTTTTGTACACCCCGATACGGGGAAGAATTTTGAGATACGACATTATTTGACTTGTTGTTCAAGTTATGTTATATATGTGCTACAATGCCCTTGTAAATTACTATACATGGGTGAAACCATCATGGAATGTCGTATTAATAAGCATAAATCCACAATAAGGACAGGAAGAAAGGATTTACCAGTCTCCAAGCATTTTTTGGAGATGGAACATAAAATCTCAGATTTGAAATTTTCTATTATTGATCATGTTCCTAAATTAAGTAGGGGAGGAGATCGTCAATCATTATTGAAATGTAAAGAACTGGAATGGATCTTCAGGTTAAATACACTGTCACCAAATGGGTTAAATTTAGAATTTAGAGTGTTACCATCAATGAGTTAGGTGTACTGTGATATCGTTGTTTTTGCCCTCTTGTCACTATATGAAAATACATATAATATAGTGTTTGTTCATTTATTGATATTAATTTTATATTTTTTATTTTTTAGGATATTTTGGAACTTGAATTTGTTCTATTTATTTTTTAATGAAGACCTCTGACATGCCTCTTCCCTATCTGCCTTAATAACAGATGGAGTTCCGTTTGAAATATGCTGTATTGCCTGATGGATATATTTGTATGCCCTATTTGCCAGCTTAACATTACTTGTATATATTGTGGGTACTCTATTTATATGCGCTGTTATATATTAAAATTGCGCCCCCTTGTTACAGTGGTCCCGTTACTTCCCATGGGATCTGTGGTATATTACTGTGGTACCTATGGGGATAGTACATGGTGGATCCAGAGTCCTTCGCTTACTTTTGTTGGTGAGGGTACACTGAGTCTCCGTGGAGGACAATAGTTTTAATGGGGAAATCATGAGACCCATTCTTATGTTCTATAATTTTGCTGTGCGATGTATGGGCATAGGTTGCAAGAATCCAAAATGGTGTTTTCTTATCTGCGCGCATGCGCGGTTTTTACCATGATTCCAGCATAGGATGAGTTGAATAGCGTGAGCTCGTGATATTCTGTGTTAGACATGCGCAGTATAGGCAAGAGGACACCGAGGTCTCTCCATTATGTGGTGATCACACTACTTTGTGATTCATAATACTATGTATCTCTTATATTGTACACTTTGATTAATTGTATGCACTTGATATTTACTATATAATTGATTGTTGCTAATTGGGCACTTATGGAATGAATTTTTGCTAATTGACACATTTTTGTATATAAACTTGTCACTGACACTATGTTGTTGCTTGAGAAAGGCTCATTGCTGAACTGAAACATTGCACATTTGGGTGAAATAAAACCGCTGATTTGGAAGTGCTGCCTTATTCGTTTTTCTACATTGAAGGAGCCTTTGGACTGGGTTTGTAGGCCTGCACTTATAGAAGTATCTTGTGCTGCTGGTTTTTCATGTTTTGATCTGCAAGAAGACGATGTCCACCCCAAGTCGTTTTAGATGACGTACAACCATTCTCCTTTTTTCTGGAGAGCGGAGGCCCTTCACATTCCATGATATAACTCTCATGGTAGGAATGTATTTGGGGAGCGAACAATTGGCAGCTGGAGGAGAAATAACAACAACAAGAACAGAACCTGGGAACTTTCACATAAGGCTCTGACGTAGGAACGATATTATCGTTTAGCTTCGTACAGGATGAGCCAACTGCACTCCAAAGGAAAAACCTTAAAACAACAATGCCTTTGGAGCTTTTGTGAGGTGACCTCACTTTTTTCCACCATAGTGCAGAAATGCCACATTAGCATCAACAATTAGAATCAATCAGATAATGCAACAAACTCCATTGGAGAGCGAGTACTATAGCGTAGAATTTGTAAACCATATTTTAGAGCACCGCCTCATGTCTGGTTAACAGTTGAGGATGTGGGAGTCGTTTGTCCAATCGAAAGGTCTAACGTCTCCGTTGTTCTTTTGGGTGGTCATAAGTCGGGGATCTAGCAGGAGTATTTCTATCATTTCTTCTTCCCCTCTCCCCATGCGAGGTATCTATCGAGAGCGGAGAGTTCCTAGATGATCTAGGGGAAGGTGACCTTGAGTATGGTCTTGAGGTGTCTTTGAGGAATTTTTGCGCATCCAGAAGGGCGAAGTGTATTTGCTTGTGAAAAAGCTCAGAACAAATAGGTGAAAAAGCCCTGCGTTTCCGTACCACCTCAGCAGAGAAGTCTTCAAAAATCATCACTTTTCTATCCTTGAAGATTAGATCTGATCTTAGCCATTTAAATGCCCGAAGAAGTCTAACCTTATCTGTAAAGTCCAAGTACTTTATGATGACTTGACAGGGTCTGTTTCTTAGGGCTGAGGGAACAGAGGCGTCTGTAGAAGATTGTGGGTCGCCTCTTAAATCAGGGCCAAGACGATGAGCTCATCCACCTTACATGAAGTATCAAGGCCTAAAGCTTCAGGAAGATCTTTCTCGCATAATAAAACTAGATCCCTCGCAGGTACAGCTTCAGAAATGCCTAAGATACGGAGATTATTGCGCCTGGATTTTTTTTCGAGATCTTCGATTTTGTCATTAAGGCATTTATTCTCTTGTAGGACTGACTGTAGTTTAAATGTAGTTTTAGCGATTTCTTCCTGTAAGTCCTGAATCCACGCGTCATGGGTGTCTAATCGCCCTGCATGGACTTTAATGTCTGACTGGACTTGAGAAAACATTTGTGCCACTGTGGCCGCCAGAGAAGACTGTATTTCAGGAGAGATTTAGTGTGCAACCTCCGTTGCTAGTGCTTTAAAATTTGCAGGGGTGAGTCCCTGGGGTGTCTGAGGACTGTATGATGACATTGTTAATTGATCAAAGTCCTTCTCAGGAGGTGGGGAGATTCCCCCTTCTTCCAACGGAATTGTATCATCTATAGTGTGCATTATTAGCGCCTTGGGGCGATACAGAGGAGGTACCTGTGCTACTGCCTTGTTGTTTTGCCGCGGGATTTTTATTTCGGCCCATTTTATGCAAGAATTTTTCCATATAAGGCGTGTGAGCCCAGACAGTCCAAGCAAGGGTTTAGGATTTGCCTTCCAGGCGATGAATGATTACTCCTTTGCCACCTCTATGCTGCAGTATGAAAAAGAGAGAGGGCAGCAGGGAGACAGATGCAGCAAACGTACTGAATTGGTCTGTCACTCACAGGGGAATTGCTCAGAGCATGCAGGTATATATTAAATAAATCAGCACTTGAGGGCCTATGTCATGAAGCACCAAAGTCTCTTGTCTGGTTTGCACAGGACTGTCATCCAGCCCTTATAGCCTGTCCTTAGGCAGCAAGAGTAAGGTCTGTTTGTTATGGACAGGGTTGGAAGAGTTAATTATGATGCAGATCTTTAATAGGTGTCTTTCCCTTTCTGTAGACACACTTTATCCTGTATGTAACAGGTAGGGTGCTGGTGTATTAGCATCCACCTTCCTGGATGCCCCTCTTTAGCGTTGGTTTGCGGGCAAGGGGCTAATAGGTAAGATTAAGGGCTACGCCAAGCCCGAAACGCGTCAGCTGGTCACACCTCTGACTGTTTGTTTTCGTTTGCACACGTTGTCTATCTATGTGGCTTGCTTGTGGCTATTTCAACTTGGAAACCGAATAAATTTCTTTGGATTTTACTTCACATCTCTGCTGGTGCCAATCCATTTTCTTCATTGAGCTAATAGGTATGCATGGTGTCCCTAGCATCAGCCACCGCTGCAGCAATGCACTCTCCCCTCCTATGCTGCGGTCTGTGTCACGCTGCCGGGGTTTCCCCTGTGTGTAGCAGCCGAAGCGGACTATGGGCGTCCCTCCACCTTTGTCAGCCGCTCACCCGCTTTACCGCCAGTCTACTAGGCAGGAGGAACACTGAGTCCGGCGCACCCTTGAGGCGGCGTCAGGCTTCCTGTGTTCGTGCCGAAGATCCGCGCTCCGCTCGTGACTCCTGGTCAGTGGCAGGTTCCGTCTTGCGGCCACAACGTAGCACGGGTGGGAAAGGGTGCTACCGCACTTGCTGCCGGGTGTATCTGGCGGGTCGTGTGACGGGTGCCGGCTCGCTCTCCCGGAGCTTATCCTCGTGCTTCACACCATGGAGGCGCCGGAATCGGAAGTCCTTAAATGTCTTTTTATTTTTTATGACATTAGGGGCTTAAAAATTTAGTCATAATTTTTCACATCTTCAAGTCCAGTGGGTTTGAGGGGCCTGTGTGTTATATACCCCCATACATTACTGTATCTAAGAAACTGCATCTCTTAAGCTATTGCAAACAGTATTCAGGAAGTTTATTTACCCTCTAGATGTTTTACAGAAATTAAAGGAAAGTGGAGGTGGAATTTCAAAATTTCAATATTTTTTTGCAGATTTTCAATATTTTTCCATTATTCACCAGAACACGGTAGATGTTACCAAGAAAACGCAACTCAATATTGATTCTCCTGCTACTGTCATTTTTAGAGACATCCCATTTATGGCCCTAGTGCACTATTTAACTCATCCACAGGCCTCAGAATAGGAGGAGCACCTACTGAATAATTTTCATTATGATTTTCTTTAGGCATCATTTCAGGTTTGCGGACACTCTAAGGTGCTAAAAGTAAAAAGAACACCCTAAAAAGACCTAATTTTGGAAAAAACACCCTTTAAGGAATATATCCAGGGATGTAGTGAGTATATTGACCAGGGGCGTTGCTAGGGTCTTAAAACATCAGGGGCTCGGGCCCTTTGTGTTACATTTTGCTCAGTAGGGCTACATTCACATAGCATTTTTCACGGCACTGTCACGCTGCGGAAATAGTGGATCCACTGGACCGCCGCAAGCGATGTTTTCACCAGAGCCCGACGCAAAGCGGGATGGTCTTGCTGCGGCAGGATTCCACCAGGTCGCTACCCCTGACGCGACCTGCTTACGGCGGCAGCCGAGGTGCAGCTAGGTGACAGGTAGTCGGGCAAGGAGAAGACCAGACATGCGAAGAGGATGTGGCCAGGCGTAGATGTCTAGTCTACAGGAAATGGGCGAAGACAGCACCACGAGCACGGAAGACACCATGAACGTTACGGAGCTTTCTCTAAAGGTGAGAGCACCAAAGATCCAGCAGGAGTCAAAGGGAAGAGGCTGGACTTTATTGGGAAAAAACAGAGAAACAATCCCACAATGCAGGGATAAGTACCGTTCCCCAATAACATGTTAACTATATCAGATAGGGAGAAAAAACTAAAAAATAACTTTTATTAAATATATGATTAAAATGAAAAACACCCGGGCCAAAAAACAGACAAGGATGCACTCAATAGAAAATCCCTACAAAGTCTAAATGAAAACCTAAACCTGTCAAAAAAAACAGGATATCGTCCCAACAAGGACGCCTTCCCGTCCGGAACCTAACCCTTAAAACTAATCTGACCCCTATGCACCCCATGTCCCAACATGTTTCAACCCTCCAAATGTCAAAAAAATGGTTTCCTCAGGGACAAATTGTAAAGGGAGAAGAATAATACAAAGGGGGTCTATTTAATCATAAAACAAGGGTATTACAGAGTATATAGTCACTAATAAAACAAGGGTATATAGAACAGGAGGATGTGGAAAGTGCACCAATAATACCAGCAACCACCACACTCAAATGAAACACCCCAAATTGTGCACCTAAACATAAAAGTAAAATATGCAAACCACAACAAAATGATAATAAACCCAAGGATTGTGGTATCAATAGTCCAGAAAAGATAATTGGACTCAAGAGTAAACTTATGTCACAGGGGGACTTACAGACCGCACAAGGGGAAAATGTCCACCGATAGTGATTGTCTCAATAACAAGACACTCACTGATGCCAAATACAGTGCACGACATCTTAACCAAAACATGGCAATACGCTAGAAGGGACAAGTTTATCTAAAAAGACAAAGGAGATAAAAATTCTCGTCAAACTTTGAGAAAGACCAGCAATCTTCCCAAAAAGGATAAAGTTGAAATAGAGAATTACCTCAATGGTGGATAAAAACCCACCTGCAAGTCCTTCCACAGATGTCCGGTAACGGCAATCAATGCCACTCATATGTGGGGCGTCTGGCGCGATACACACGGACTATTGATACCACACTCCTTAGGTCTTATCATTTTTGTTGTGGCTGCATATTTTACTTTTATGTTTAGGTGCACAATTTGGGTTTTTCATTTGGGGTGTGTGGTGCTGGTATTATTGGTGCACCTTTCCACATCCTCCTGTCTCTTATACCCTTGTTTTATTAGTGACTTTTATACTCTGTAATACCCTTGTTTATGATTATATAGACCCCCTGTATAATTCTTCTCCTTTACAAATTGCCCCTGAGGAAACCATTTTTTTTTTTTTTGACATCTTGGGAGGGTTAAAACATGTTGGGACAAGGGGTGCATAGGGTCAGATTAGTGTAAGGGTTAGGTTCCCGGACGGGAGCGTCCTTGTTGGGACGATCAATCCCGTTTTTTTGACAGGTTTTGGTTTTCATTTAGACTTTGTAGGGATTTTCTTTGAGTGCACTCCTTGTCGTTTTCGGCCTGGTGTTTACATTTTAATAAAATATTTAATAAAAGTTATTTTTTAGTTTTTTCTCCCTATCTGATATAGTTAACGGTTTATTGGGGGAACGGTACTTATCCCTGCATTGTGGGATTGTTTTCTCTGTTTTTGTGGATATTTGTAGCAATATGGCTCGTTTTCACCAAACCCAGAGGACCAAGTATGGAACAATGGGCATTGAGGACAAAAGATGTTTTTTCTCTGACAAAGTACTCGTACAAACAGAAATAAACCCCAACTTTTGTAACAGCTTTTAAAGAGGTGACCCGTACAATAAGGAAGCTAAAAAATTTTCAAGAGACCGAGTGATTTCGGGGAAAAATTAAGGCCAAAATTTTGTGGGGTTCTAAAAACCCTGCAAAGAAAAAGCTAAACGCTCTCCTCAACGGAACGTTTTGCCCGGACGTTCCCCGGGTTTCGAATGTATTTTCTAAATCATTTAAAACCTAGAAGGAACAAAGGAAAGGGGGGAAAGGTCACCCGGCTTTAAAAATTTTTTTTAGATTACAAAAAACCCCTATCAGTTAAAGGGAGGGGACCCCCACAGCAAAATTATGGGACAAAAACCCCGCCCAACTAATGTAGATGATAGCAGATCAAAATCTATCAAAAAAGGGGTTTAAACCCACAAAAATAAATTTCTTTCCCTTTAAAAAGGGGGGTCAAATCCTTTTTAAAAACACCAAGTTTGACCGTTTTAACCTTGGACAAGGATCTCACCTTTTTGCTCGCAAGCTCCACGGGGAAAAAATTTCCCTTTGCTTTAAAAGATCGAAAAGAGACATAAAAACTAGGAATACCTACTAAAACAGGGTTTGGAAGCTTTCGTTTTTTTTTGGGCCCCCTCAAAAACCCCCTCAAACGAATTCGGTAAAGGTCCTTTTAAACAGATTTAAAAATAAAACCCTTAAGATCCTCCACATAGTGAGGTTTTCATGGGGTTGCCCATTTTTTCTGGATCATTTTTTCCCAGGATCTTAGAAAAAAAAAGGGGTCAAAGGCTAAAAAATTACTAAAGAAGCAGAGAAAAGGCTTTACCCCCCAAACTTGAAATCCCCCAGTATCTGTATCAAACCATCCGAAAAGGGGGGGAAACTTTGTAATCAGGGACGCTTTCAGTATTGTAATATGTTGATAGCCCCCCTCTCCCGGATGGGTCATCCCAGAATTTTACAAAGTGCCCCACAAGTTAAAAGCAAAAACTTAGACAATTTCTAATTAAAAGCAATGAGAAACAACTTAAGACGCCCCAAATTTTAAAATTTTCTTTTTCCCAAAAATTTTCCGACTATAGCTACATTTTACAGTCTCCCAAAAGAACATAAGGGCACCAACCCTTTTTAAGAGGACTTTCCAACTGTCTGGAAATTGGAGCCCTGGGCCAGAATTGGGGGGTATCCCGGGGACAAAATTTTTTCCCCCGTTTTAAAATTTTTTAACCCATACACGAGGGGACACAAGGGAACCCCTTTAAAACGCCCGGGAAATGGAATCTTTGTGGGATGGAACTAACATATTTAAAGCAAGTATTGACTTTATCCTTTATACCTATACCCCACAATTCGGCCTCGGGGCTCCCTTTTTTTTCCTTAAATAGGGGGTTTTCAATTTAATCCCAAAATTTAATTTGGGTTAAACTTTTTGGGGTTTGCTCGCTGACACGTAATTTTTTTGGGTTTTTGGGCCCGGTAAAGGTTTTCCCCACCAGCTGAGGGGTAAGGCCATGGGGAGCCCCACGGCACCCATTGGGGGGGCGAATCTTACCCCCGGCTGGGGGGGAGCCCAAACGGTCGTGTTTGGGCGGCACCCCACCCCCCTTTTTTGATAAAAACCCCTTTTGGGGCACTTTTCCCATAATAAATTTTTCACATCGGGAAGGGGAAAAACGGAAAAATTTTGCGGGGAAATGCTGAATGAACTTAATCGCAACACCTAGGCCTAAATTTTCAAAACAGAAACAATTTTAAAACACTTCTCCTTTTTGATGTAAAAAATCTCCAACCCACCCTACAGGTGAATGGTCACGAGTATCTTTAAAAAAACCAACTCTACAAACTCACAAATGAGGGGGGACAGAAAATTCTCCGTCCCCCTCAAGAGGGGGATACCGCGGCCATCCCAAAGACAAGGGAGAACTGCTCCAAAAGGGAAAGGGAAATTTTTCTGAAAACCGTGGATCTCGGGAAAGGGTTCCAGGGAAGGGCTCCCCAAAGACAGTGTTTTGCGAGCAGCATATCGCAAAAACCCTTGATAGGGAAAGACAGGACCTATTGTCACCAAAGGGGAGAGAGGGGGTAACCCAAATAAACACACGTATTTGGGCCACTTTTGAAAAAACCCCCCTTTTAAAGAGGTCGAGAAATTTTAAGGGCCGCCTTTGGTACATTTTTCAAATGGATGAGGACAAAAAAGGGACAAAAACGGGTGAACGCTCCCAAATTACCTATAAAAGTAGCAATCTGGGGAAAATCGTCCCCCGTGCACAGCTTTTGGGTGAGAAAACCCAAACCGAAACTTGGCTCAAAAGACCAAAAGGGTTTTTTTTAGGTGTCTAAAACTGCTCGCATGTCCACAAATGAGAAATTTTCCCCCTTTTTTGGGGACACAAAAACCAAGAAAAAACTGTTTTAAAACCCGCGATTTCATCACAAAGTAAAGCTACACATTTTTTTAAACCCTTTTCAATTTTCTCTGCGGATGAAAATGCGGCAAGCCCCTAAAAGCCCCAAATGCGTCATGGGCCCCGCGAACCCCCTCGGTGATGTAGGCACAGAGGGGTAAAAACCCTAGCCCCCCGTATGGCTTTATCATAACGGCGAATTTAATTGCCTGAAAAGGATTGGCAAGAAAACATTAAATCTACCCTACGTAAAGGGGGCATTAATAAAAAAAATTACGAGAGAAACTTTTTTGGTTGTGGGCGCTGAAAACATACGCGCTTTTTTGGGGGGCTGTGAGTCCGTTGATTTATTTGCAGTTACATCAGGGGTTTTTTCATATTTTTGAATGTTTTTTTTTTTTTCCCCCCTTTAACATTAACATCCTAAGAAATATAAGCATTCCGGTTTTGTAGGAAACAATATGCCTGTTATGTTGTTTTGTATATTATATATTTCAATGAAACTATTTGTGAAAACACCCCCTTTGGGGTTTTTCCCCACTTTTTCTTTTTCCTTTTCTAATTTTTTTTTACTTTGTTTTGTAGCCCTTGCTTCTATATGCCCCTTAATTTTCTTTCCCCCTGGTCTTTAGGAGTACAAAAACAGTCTTTAAAAGTTGTGTTAAACCCATTTTAATTTCCCTGGATTTTTTTTAATACCACCGGGTTTATTTTCCAAACCCCGGCCCTTTAAATCCAGCGTGCACACATGTATATGGGTTAGCTGTACTGGGGGCCCCCTAGCTGATTTAAACTGTTGCTAGGGGCCCCCCGGGGTCCCCCGGGCACATGGGCCGGGAAATCAGGAATTTCTGATTTGAGGGGTGCGAGATTGAAAACGCCTTCAAACGTCCCCCTCAGCAGCCTTTTCCCGGAAATTGGGACGCGCGGGGGGCCCCAAAGGTTTCACGGGACAATGGTTTTTTAACTTTTCGCAGTGACCGTGGCGCCAAAGTGTATCGCGCCGGACGCCCCCCATATGAGTGGCATTTATTGCCGTTACCGGACATCTGGAAGGACTTGCGGGTGATTTCTTATCCACCATTTGAGGTAATTCTCTATTTCAACTTTATCCTTTTTGGAAGATTGCATGGTCTTTCTCAAAGTTGACGAGATTTTTATCTCCTTTGTCTTATAGATAAATTTGTCCATTCTAGGCGATATTGCCATGTTTTGGTAAGATGTCATGACACTGTATTTGGCATCAGTGATTGTCTTTTATTGAGACAATCACTATCGTGGACATTTTCCCCCTTGTGCGGTCTGTAAGCCCTCCCCTGTGACATAAGTTTTACTCTTGAGTCCGATTATCTTTTCTGGACTATTGAAACCACACTCCTTAGGTATTATCATTCTTGTTGTGGCTGCATTTTTTAAACTTTTATGTTTAGGTTCACAATTTGGTGTTCATTTGAGGTGTGGGGGCTGGTATTATTGGTGCACTTTCCACATCCTCCTGCTCTTAACCCGTTTTTATTAGTGACTAAACTCTTAATACCCTTGTTTTATGATTATATAGACCCCCTGTATATATTCCTTCTCCCTTTACAAATTGTCCCCTGAGGAAACTATTTTTTGACATCTTGGGGGTTGAAACATGTTGGGACATGGGTCATAGGGTCAGATTAGTGTAAGGGGTTTGGTTCCGACGGGGGCGTCCTTGTTTTTGGACGATCATCCCGTTTTTTTTGACAGGTTAGTTTTCATTTAGACTTTGTAGGGATTTTCTATTGAGTGCACTCCTTGTCTGTTTTCGGCTTGGTGTTTACATTTTAATCATATATTTAATAAAAGTTATTTTTTTGTTTTTTTTCCCTATCTGATATAGTGGACTTCATTGGGACAGCGCCCGGCAATTACCCAATTACCGGCGTGCTGGCCCTTTAAATCTCAGAGAGCCGGCGGGCGCGTGAAGCGGCCGGCAGCAGAGCAGGGGAGAGCAGAAGCGAGGTCAGGTGAGTAACGATCGCGAGTGCGCCCGTGGCCCGACATGCGGGTCACGGCGCCACTCGCCACCGCAGAGGGAGCACGGATGCGCCCGCAGCTTGCAGAGGGAGCCGCAGGGGCACCCGTGACAGCCACATTGTGAACTGTGGCATGTAATTTTACAGAGACACTATTTTTACATGTATTCCACATACAGTTGAAACCAAAAGTTTACATACACTATATAAAAAGAAATATATGCATGTTTTTCTCACTATCTGACATGAAATCAGCGTAAACCTTATCTGGTTTAGGTCTATTAGGATTATCAAAATTATTTATATTTGCCAAATGCCAGAATAATGAGAGATAATTTCTTAAGGCAATTTTATTACTTTCTGCAAAGTCAAAAGTTTACATACACTAGGAATACTATGCCCTTAAACAATTTGGGACAGCCCACATGATGATGTAATGTCTTTGGAAGCTTCTGATTTATTGGTAACATCAGAGTTAATTAGAGACACACTTGTGGATTTTTTTTTTAATGCACACCAAAAACACACTGCTTCTGTGTGTAACATCATGGGAAAGTCTAAAGAAAAAAGTCATGATATCAGGAAGAGAATTGCGTACCACAATTCTGGATCATCCTTGAGTGCAATTTCCGGATAACTGAAGGTACCTTGCTCATCTTTACAAGCAATTATGGGCAAGTACAAACAAGATGGGAATGTCCAGCCATCATACCGCTCAGGAAGGAGATGGATTCTGTGTCTCAGAGATGAATGTGCTTTGGTCCAACACGTGCATATCAACCCAAGAACAAAAGCAAAAGACCTTATGAAGATGCTGCCGGAAGCTAGTAAGATTGTGTCACTATCCACAGTGAAACAAGTACTGTATCAACCTGGGCTGAAAGGCCAGTCTGCCAGGAAGAAGCCATTACTCCAAAAGAAACATATCAAAGCTAGATTAATGTTTGCAAATGCACATGTGAATGAAATGGTTAACTCCTGAGTTGAAAATACAAAGATATAACAAAAATATATGAATTTATCATCTGGCTATGAATCCACTAATGAAATTAGATGTACTCACACTTACGGGAAATTTCATGTTTTTCTCAGAAGTATTGTTTGTTCTTCCAAATAATATTATTCTCAGAATAATGGATATGGATATGACCTTTAGGTGTTGGTTTCAAATAATTTTTGGACTTTGTTAAAAGTTACACAATAGAGTATTTAGTTATATGTCTGACACATGAGAAAAAGGGAGTAACGTTTTCCAGATGAATAAGGACAGACAATTGTCAGAACAGGATATTGGATATTATGCCAAATATATTTGTAAGCCAAAAACATTGCTTAAGAGTTAGGGAGGAGATAATTCCAGACATTGTGACGCAATTTTCTCTATATATTTGTCATGAATGCGGTAGTGGATCCACTGGACCACCGCAAGCGATGATATAAGCCACGCCAGGGAGTGGAATCTAAGTAGGTCCTGGTTTTCACCAGGTCTACCAGGTAGTTAGCCAATTACCGTCACGCTGGCACTTTAATTTTGTAAGAACTGGCGCACGAGCACCTAGTTGAGCAACGGGTACGCGTGCAAACTGGACGCAGGAGGATGCGGACAGACAGGACAGCATGGCCGGGTGAGTATAGGCGTGCTGGGGAGTGAGTGCGCCCGCCGCCTGACACCCGGGCCGCGGCGTCACTCGCTCCTGAAGCCTGGGCGCAGGCAGGACCGCGAAAGCGCCCGCAGCCCGACTTGCGGGCTGCGGCGCTATTCGCGACAGTACTGCACCCCCTCCCCCTTAGCCCTCCCCTTCTTTCTGGCCTGGAGAAACTTCTGCACCAACTCACGGTCCATGATGTTGTCTTCCTTCTCCCATGACCTCTCCTCAGGCCCAAACCCTTTCCAGTCTAGAAGGAAATACCGCGTTCCCCTGAACGTCGTCACGTCCAGGATTTCCTTCACAGTGAAGACGTTGGTGGACTCAGCTTCAGAAGACGGAGGGCAATGGTTCTGGGAAAGCGGTCAGGTAAACACAGGGCTTAGCAAGGAGACGTGGAAAGAGGTGGGAATCTGATAGTGGGCGGGAGCCGGAGTTTATAGGCAGCCGGGTTGATGCGCTTGAGTACCTCAAACGGTCCTTCATAACTGGGACCTTAAGACGGATATATCTGGCCGAAAGCCACACCTTGTCACAGTGTGAGAAAAGTGGGGGGGGATGTCTTTCTATTTTTTGTTTGTTTGATCTTCATGACGTGGCGGGACGCTTGCTGCAGGGACTGGCGTGTCTGATTCCAAATAGTCAGCATATCTCGGGCCAAAGTATCCGCTGCCAAACCTCAGATGGAGAAGACAATTGAAGCGGGGGCGGGGATGCTGGCCATACACGATGAAGAACGGAGAGGTACCAAGGAAGTACGCTGGCCCAGTCATCCTGTCGAGCCGAGACAAAGTGCCGCAAAAAAAAAATAGCCCCCCAGGATCTGATGATCTCTCTCTCTGTCCGTTCGTCTGGGGTGTAGGCAGAGGAGAAAACCAGGTTCACCTGCAACTGTGGCAGAGGGACGCCCAGAAGAACTAGACAACGAATTGGACCCGATCGATAGTGAGGGACTGAAGGTAGTCCGTGTTTATGCGGAAGATATGCGAGGAAAAACAGGCTGGCCAAACGGGGAGCCGATTGGTAAACAGGCTAAAGGACCAAAATGCACCATCTTAGAAAACGGTCAGTGACCACACTGCATGACCGTGTTGCCCGAGGAGGGTGAAAGATCGGTGACAAAGTTCCATTGCACCATGAGTGACAAAGGGGGTCCAGGGGATGGCAGGCAGAGGTGGAGCAGACCATGGGTTTGTGGCGAGGGGTCTTGTCACAGGGCACAAATAACGCAGGATTCACAAATTCCCTGACGCGTCCTTAGCAGCTCTGGCAACCAGTTAAAAAATGGAGAGATCAGGAGGAAAGGAATTGCGAGCTCCTGGGGTTGAACGACCCTAGAGAACAGTTTTTTCCATTTCATAATCTTACTGCGGAGCGCAGGACGAATGTAAGTCTTCACTGTAGGCACATTCCGAGATCAATCCGGAGTGCAGAGATCAAGCGTTCAGGAGAAAATTATATGATGTGGACGGCCTCCATCCCAACACTTGGGAGACACGGGAGAGCGTTGTCAGCCCTCGACGTTCTTATCTGAGGTCGAAATATGTATCTGGATAGTCGAAAGCAATGTGAAAAGAGGGGACCAACTGGCTTGCGCGGATTGAGGAGTTGAGCAGATTGGAGGTACGAGATTTTTAGGGTCGGAGTAAATGGTGTGGATGCCGTGCTCCCTCCAGGAAAATAACGCCCATTCTCCAAGGCAGTTTATTGCACAGCAACTCCATTTTTTTATTCTACCGGTCCGGATGGTTGTAATTTCTTTTCCGCTGGAGGATGGTCTTGGAGTAGAAGCCCTCAGGTGACTCTTGCCCTTAGTTCCCTTCTGGTGAGAACTGCGCCATCCCAGACTGAGGAGGCATCGACTTCCAGAAAGAATGGATTTCGTGTCAGGTGGGTCAGGACGGGCGCGGCGGCGAACGCTGCCTTGTAGTTGACAAATGCCTCTTCGGCCTCCGGCAGCCACTGCCTAGGGTTGATATTCTTCTTAGTACGTACCACAATAGGTGCCACCAATGTAGAGTAATGCGGAATGAATTGCTGGTAATAATTAGAGAAGCCCAGGAAGCGCTGTATGACCCGTAGGCCACCGGGCTAGGGCCACTGCAAAATGGACCAACATCATTGCAGGATCCATTATTTTAGCACGAGTTCGATATTATGTAAACCATGGATTCGGGAGGCTGGTCTAGTGGACAAAGGACACTTCATCTAATTTGTCTAGAGGTGGTTGGCCACGTGTCGTTCAGCAAATGAGCAGACATGGAAGCGTATGAGTCTCCCAAATTAGCAGAGAACACAGAATGTGTTCAGGTAGACCACCGACACAAGTATAAGAGGGAGATCCAGTATATATATTCCACGAACTCTTGGGAAGAAAAAAATGCTGGTGGCGTTACACAAAACGAAGGCATGACGACGTATTCGAGTGTTTCCATCCCAGTGTGTTAATGCAGTCTTCCACTTCATTCCCTATCGGATACGGATGAGGTTGATAGGACCTCACAGGTCATTGGAGAAAATCTTCGCTCCACGAAGCGGTCAAATTGCTTGGTGATCAGTGGCAAAGGATATCGGTTCTTCAACAGTGATTTTATTAAGTACCCGATAATCAATACAATGCCGACAGGTGGAGACGTCTTTCTTCCCACAAAGAAGAATCCTGCACCAGCCTGAGAGGAGGACTTGCGTATGAACCCTTCTGGAGGTTTTCCCGATGTCGGCTTGTCATGGCTTGGGTTTTCGGCACCGAACAGGGTTGATCTGCACCTGGGAGACTGGTTCCTTGTTAGCAGGTCATCGGGCAGTCGTAGGGGCGATGAGGCTGATTAGGGTCTCGGCCTGCTTTTCAGAGAAAGACATCCTGCTTAAATCCCGGTATTCGTGGGCAGGCAGGCAGGGCCTGGAGGACTGTTGGGAAGAAGCGGAGCGCAACGGGCGTGGTGCCACCAGGACAAGGAGTTCTGCGTCTGGACCCCAACACACGACCTCACCTGTCTTCCAATTAAGCGTTTAGGGGCAGGCGTGCAGCACGGAAGCCCCACAGAATCGAGAGAAGATCGGATGCAGCAGTAGAGGAGATCTTTTCCTTGTGCAGGGGACCACCACCATGGAAGGGACACTGGCTTGTCATGTAC
The DNA here is from genome assembly GCA_025379985.1 of Phyllomedusa bahiana. Lineage (NCBI taxonomy): Eukaryota > Metazoa > Chordata > Amphibia > Anura > Hylidae > Phyllomedusa > Phyllomedusa bahiana. The sequence continues at coordinate 45,162 of JAODAL010027317.1, forward strand.
GAATGTGTCAAACAAGAGCTCCCCCGTGACTGAGGATATCAACAAAGCTTCTAAAGGCTATCAAATGGTAGTTGATACGGGACACAAGGCGGCATGAATGAAATTCGGCGAGTAACGGAAGTCCAGGGAAAGCAGTAGCCTTGAAATACAAGTCCCGAGTCAGTCGTGATCTCCACAGGACATAGTAAGGATTGGGAGTGGATGTGTTCTCACCTAGGGATGACTATTACATGGGCCTTGGTGCGGGGGACTTTCCCGGACGCTGCGAACGAAGCGGACAGCCACTACGGAAAAATGATCCGGGATGGCGCAGCACAGGCAAAGCTTTTCAGCACGCCGACGGATGGTCGATCCTGAATGGCTCTCCCCGGACGGTTAGAAGAGGCAGGCAGTGGAGGCTAGAAACATGGGGGCAGGGGCAGCCGCGGATTGGTCGGTCCAGGTCACGTTTTGGCGAAGCTCCTCTTGCCTCTCGACGAAAGCGTACATCTATTCGGGTGACCAGGTGGACTCATTCGCTTATAGGAAGAGGGCAGATCTTTGCAGCAAGGGCGTCTTTTAACCCCGCTGGAAAGGACCTTTATTAAAGGAGGCGCAACAGGGCGCCATCATCTTCAGGACAAGTTTGATGCCAAGTACGTAATTCGTACCCGCTAGTTCCGGACAGAGGATTCGCCATGGCAACAGGTTCAGAAGCGCAGTCTCAACAGTTGTTAGTAGGCTCCTCGAAGACTCTGCGGAATACAGAGGGAAGGCTGCAGATCCGCAAGGTCACTGGATCGTTCTGTCCCATAGGGGTGTTGCCAAAGCCAAGCCTTCAAGGAAAGCTAAAATGAGCACGAACGCCACCTTAGAGCACTCACTGGGAACTGGGCAGCCCATAAACTAAATGTTGCATGGATCACTGAGTTAATTTAAAGCCCCGACACAGCTGGATCCCCCTCGAAATTGGTTGGCATTGGTAGCCGGAGCTTGGTACCCCAGTTGCTGGCAGAACAGATGGTGGTAGGTAGCACTGGTGGAGATCGCGACTGCTTTGGTTAGTCCAAGAGCTGCTGCACATTAGAGGGTTCTGCTGTTCAATTGCTGGGCTTGTTGCGCAATCTGTTGCAACTGTGGAGCAACGAGTAGTGGTGAGATCCGCGATCGTCGAGCATAGGGGTTTCCTTCAGCGGGATCAATGGATGGATCTTACTGTCACGAATCGGTAGTGAATCCACTGGACCACCGCAAGCGATAGTTATTAGCCACGCAGGGAGCGGAATATAAAAGGGGGTTTTTAGGTCCCGGTTTTCACAAGAGACCGCCGCAGAACGGGATGGACTTGCTGCGGCGGGAGTGTACCTGGTTGCTACCTGACGTGGCTCTTGCTTGTGTTGGGGACGTTTGGTATAGCGTGGTACAGATCGTAAGGCTGGCTCATAGTCGGGAAAGGCTGGTAAGGACAGGAAGGCGCGCAAAGGTTTGGGTCGTGGGGAACAGGAAGGCAAGAAGGTTCGGTACACGGAATATAGTAGTAGACTTGAACAAACGCTTTCTCTGTAAGGCAAACTGGCACTAAAAGATCCTGCGTGGGGAACGGGAGGGAAGCGCCCTGGCAATATATGGGGACAGTGCCCGGCAATAGCAATTACGGCAACTGGCCCTTTAAAATTTCAAGAGCTGGCGACCGCACTAAGAACGGGGGATGCGCGCGCCAGCCTCGCAGGAGGATGCGGACAGACAGGAGAGCATGGCCGGGTGAGTATAGGCGTGCTGGGGAGCGAGTGCGCCCGCCGCATGACACCCAGGCCGCGGCGCCACTCGCTCCTAAAACCAGGGTGCAGGCAGGACCGCGAAAGCTATTCGCGACAATATTGTCTTGTCTGGAACAATAACATTTTGTCTCTGATGCGCGTATTTGCGATATGTGTGTCATTTACTCCGGGCTCCCGGCTCGTTATTCCGGGGTTATGTGTGATATATCTAAACATAACTAATATGCAGTTTTTGAGACTGCCTTAACAATTCTGCCGCGACGAACAGGGACCTGAATGAAGGACAAAGAAAATTTTCATCTGCCTGTGCATTAAGACTCTCGGCTGGCTCAAGGATAACTACATAAAACAGCGCTGGGGTGAGACAACCTTTGATTGTCAATCTTGTACGTACTCTTTCCCTGAGTCTCCGGAGGCTGGCTACAGGTAAGTGAAATGTTTTCCTTATAGAAATTGGGTCCTGAGATTATGTAGAATAAGGGCAAAGAACCTGGTCTCAGATTGCTTTCCCATTTTAAAAAGATCCTCCTATGGCATTGGGTATATTGTTTGTTAGTTTGAAGTTATACTTATTGTTAGAGATGGGCGAATTTCTCAAAAATTCGATTCGGTCACTTCGCCGAATTTTCCGACAAAATTTGTTTCGTTCCGAATTACTTCGGCACAAATTGCGTTAAAAAACAGCTATATCCAGGCTGCACGGGCCTGCAGGGTGCTGTAGAATGTTGTGCCATGCTCTATTAAATAGCAGAGGGAGCTTGGTTTGGTCTTCTTACAATGTTGTGTTTTAGTTGACACGCAGATGACTGCCGAAGCTATTAGAATCGACTTCATATAAACATCTCCTGGGCACTTAAGAGGGCAAAATGACCCAAAAACTCAAGCCGGGAATGTAGCATGATTAAAGTCATGCAGCGGAAAGCTGGAAAAAAACAAGCTAAGAGCTCTGGTGGCAACATTGTGACAGAGTGGTCGTGGATGGTGGGTGACGGCGGGCAGCACTGCAGCATGTGGTCAGGTCAGTGGCACAAATGACATTCTGGAGGTGGCAAAAAAACAGAGGAAGCCAGAGTGGGCACATTGACTGAGAGCGGAGGTCAGGCGGGCAGCCAGTATGAGTTCAGGCTGTGGAACAATGACATTCTGGAGGTGGAAAAAACAGGAGGAGAGGAAAGCCACAGAATGGACAATCACACAGAGTGGAGGTACTGGCGATGACGGCAGCAGTATGAGATCAGGCAGTGGCACAATGTCATTCTGGAGGCGGCAAAACAGTATTAGGCACAGGAGTGGCACAATGATTACAGTGTGGAGGTCCACGACAGCAGCAGCATGAGACTCAGAGTGGCACAATGACATTCTGGAGGGCGCAAAACAGTATTAGGCCATAGAGTGGCACAATGCACCACAGTGTGGAGGTCACGGCGGCGCCGGTATGGAAGATCAGGCAGTGACAATGACATTCTGGAGTGCGGCTAATCAGTATTAGGCCACAGAGTGGCACAATGATGATACAGTGTGGGAGGATAACGAACAAGCAGCAGCATGAGATAGGCAGTGGCACAATGACATTCTGGGAGGTGGCAAAAACAAGAGGAAGACACAGAGTTGAACAATGACGAGGACGCGGAAGGTCAACGGCGGCTGCAGAATGAGGCAGGCAGTGAATTGACACTCAGGTGGAGGCATGGCAGCAGCCACAAGCAGCAGCATGAGGTCCAGGACAGTGGCACCAATGAAACAGTGTGGATTCACGGCAACACAATCAGCAGCAGCAGCATGAGGTAATTAGTGTGGCTCACAATGACAGTGTGTTGAGGTGGGTCGACAATACCAGTCCCTGGTAAGATGGTGGTAGGCAGATGGAGATACAAAATGCAGAAGATTGTGTGGTCAGGCGGGTGGCGGCTAGGCATCAGAATAGTGGCTGAGGCAGAGTAGTTTGAACCCCAGATGGACGCCTTAAGGCATTGGTGTGTGGAATACTGGACGATCCACGCCTGATTATCTTGACAAGGTTCAGTCGTCAACATTTCCCGTGGACAAGCGGGTTCTCCTTGGTGGTAACGTTGGCCAACGCCGCAATGATCACAACACGCTATGATGCAAAACTACTGCCGGGCAGGACGCATTCTCACTGACAATATCAGGCAAGTGAGGCCACACATCCAGTTTGGCTGCCCAGTAGTCAGCGGATCTTCTAACTGAGGTGGCAGAGTGTCTGTCCAAAGTTGGCACAACCTGTTGGTTCAGGGACTGTCCAGGTCCTGCTGCCTGCTGCTGATGCTGGTGACTGACCTACTACCATAGGAGGGTGAAGGAAAGATGCCTCCATCTGTGACTCCTGACTTAGGTTAATAATGATGGAGCTGGTTACTGCTCCTACCCCCCCCTCCTTCCCCCAGCAGCCGCGGCAGTAGTGAAGTGAGCGCTGAGGAACCCCCGGTCAGCTGTCAGAGGAGGGACGGATGCCGCAATAGGCAGCAGCCAACTGATTACGGGGATAGGATTTCCTATTAGTAGTTGTGTTTGTCTTCACTCTCAATAGCTGGGAAAAAGGCTCCAATTTTGGACCGGCAGCGAGGGTCAATAGGGGTGGAGAGCAGAAAGTCATCCCCTCTGCGGATTGCTGACTATTCGGCTGTCACTAGCCAGGCAAATAGCATGCTGGGGCCATCTGCACAAGTGACTCGAGGGGCTCCCTGCTCCTTTTCCAATGTTGTACTGCCACGGTGATTGGGGGTATTGCTCCGTCTTCCTCATCTCCCATACTCCTCCTCCAGCGCTCCTGCTCCTCCTATCTGCTTGTCCACCTGGGTAGAAAATCCACTAATTTCCAGACAATGCTTCTGCTCCCATGTCCTCCTCCTACTTTTCAGTTCCAACCGGACTCATGTGGCATGAGAGTTGTCGCCAACGTCTCCAGTTCCCCTGCCCAGACAGATTTTCAGCATCTGTTCAGGAATGAAGCAGTGGAATGATGTTATTCTTCCGTTGATCTGGCGACTGGACAAATACACGTCGCCTCCTCGAGAACTGGCTCAACAAATCGGCAGGTGTCACGCTTGAGATGCCACTGGTTACATCAAGTTACACAGGGGAGTACTTCTGTCTGCCTGGATCATCAAAAAAATCGTTAATGGCCTTTCTCTGTTCATTCTGTCGGTCCAACATGTTGAGGTGGAATTCAAGCGGGTGGAAAATCGCATTAAGAGGGTGTTGGGGGAGGCCGTTCTGCCAATGCAACTCGAGGAGGGTGTTAATGGCTTTGTACGAATGGATAAAGTGAATTGACCTCCAGTTTTCCTGGCCATGTTCAGTATGTTCTGAAGATTCGGTGTGGAAGACTTCAGGAACATTTTAACAACAGATGAACACGTGCGGCCTGATGGGAGCCAATGGACCATCCCTCCCTCTTGGTTGCAGCGCATACACCAATGTTCCTACCATTGTCCGTCACAATGGTTCCGATTTGCAGTTGGGCGGAGAAAGCCAAACATTGATTTCTTTGCTGCATGTCGCGGAGCAGTTTACCTCCCTGTGTGACTTAGTTCGCCGAGGCAAGCAGGTGTAGAACTGCGTTTGACACGCTTGCCCTACACATGGGTTTTGATGGAGCAGTTATTTGTGTGAGGGATAAGATTGGTGGTGGTGGTGGAGGAGGTGTAGGAGGCGGACATTGGAGCAGGTGCAGCTGTTTGACAACGTGGAGGAGAAAGCGGCGTCTCCTGTCCAGTTGTTGGTGTGCCTGGGATGGAAGCACATTCACCCAGGGGGTCGTAAAGGGACATGTACTGGACCTTGACACGTAGTTACAGTACAGAAGTCCGCGCTGCCGTGCACCTTGGAACAAACCGATAAGCTAAAGGACTGACCCACCTTCTGTTCTACATATTTATGAAGTGCTTGGTTCTGCCTTTTTGGAAAAGAAATTACGGCTTGTGAACTCTCCATCTGGCTTCGGACTAGCCACTTAGTCTACTGATACGGTGCAGAGTCCTCATTTGGAAAGGGAGGGACTGCGGAGTAACAACAACTTGGACAGGGAGGCTCGGTCAGCTGCTGCTACAATTAGAGATGTTGGTCACATACTGTTGTCTCCTTTGCAATCGCCTCGCTGAACGACTGCTGGCTGCCATGAGTAGCGATGGAGAAGGAGCACTGGACAGGGAGATGATGTAAGAGAACAGCTTCCTTCTGAAGAGGTGGTGGAGCCTTAAACTGGCTGCTATGGCATGATGCCACGGGGCGCTGCTGCTGTTGCTGCGGCGGAAGGATGGACACCACATACTGAGCCTCGTTTCTCAGGCACCGGATGGTGAATCGCTGCATGTGTTGACGCAGGGCCGTGCGGTGCAACGTTTGCTCCCTGGACTAGCTTCACTTTATGCCATCTGATTATGTAATATACCATCATTCGGCTCCATCCGGTGTCTTAGCTAAAGAACTGCCACAACGCCGAGTGTTCAGGATTTAAAGCCAACGCTCGCACTGTGTGACTACTGCGCCGCTGCCCTCGTGAAGCCCCTGTGCTGTACTTTCCTAGGACTGCGAAGCGGGTTCTTTCTCCCCCGTGCTATTGGCTCCGACCTCACACTGCTGATATCCCTGCTGACTTAACCGGCCACTTAGAACCACTTGCTGGCTGCGCTGTGCATGACGAGCAAGCTGACGCCAATCTTCTCCGGACGATGATGAAGCCCTTGCACTCACCGGCTCCAAGTGCGGTCGGCTACATCATCATATATTTGGTGTTTCATCTGTCACTGCTGTCATCATCACCTGTCTTTGGTATGCCGAGGATGGAACTTCTACAACATGACTACCATGCCACTCTCCAATCTATACTTTGCCGCCTACTGCAGGAAGCAGGCGATATTGGTCCCATTTCTTCGCTGCAAGTAGCTGCTGACTGCCCTCCTTCAAATTTGTCATCCTCGCTCTTATAGTTGGCGATGAGCCCAGACACATAGTAGATTCTGGCTGAGGGAACAGGATGGACTGAGGCGGGTGAGGACAGTGAGGGCCGTGACCAGCTCCCGTCCCATGCCAACTAAGAGTTGTGTCTGAAGTTCCAAGACTATTGGCTGGGTGTTGTCTCGTTGTCATCTGGGTAGGAGAGGATGAACTCAGTAAACTCCAATCAAGAACCCTTGGGTTGCTGAACAACACACGGCCGGCACAGATGACAGCTGGCAGTTGTGGCCTCACCCGAGTGACCCCTGCTGCGACGTCCCTAGCTGTGCTGCGACCGGGACTGGTTCAGGAATGTTTGTTGCCACTGCCACTCGCAGGGCAGTGGCCTGCCACCTCTTCTGTCTGACTTACTGTTTGGTTCTAAATAGTACAGGACACTGTTTGATGATGTTATATGTATATGATAAATTTTACACACTGTTTTTTGACTCCAATTTGAAAACCAGTAACAAGCTTGGGTATCCTGGATATAATTGAGCTCCTCAAATGGCAAGGAAAATAAATTTACTTTGTATGGTGTCCGTTTTAAAAACACTGTGTGTTTTACTAAATGTAAAGCACACAATAGGATTAATTAATCTGTCGGACATGAATTAGGCTACAGGAAAAATTTATATATTTTGGCGTTGCAAAGGACGGTTTATTTTTGTCAGCACACCAGCAAAACAACACTTAATTAAACCTGGATTGTAAATTGCCCAAAAGAATGGAGCCGCACAAACTAGTAGCTTTTAGCAGGTTACAAGTGCTGTGTTTTCTAAGCAACACAACAAGAGATAAAGTTTGTAATTAACCTTTGCTTGTGAAATTAGCTACAGGAAAAATTTGATAATAATTTTGGCGTGAAAAAGACGGTTTTTTTTGTCAGCTCACAGCAAAACAAAGCTTATTAACTGGGATGTAAATTGGCCAAAGAATGGAGCACGCAACAAACTGTAGTTTGTAGCGTGTACAATTGCGGTGTTTTCTACGCAAACAAAAAGAGATTTCAGTGTAATTAACCTTTGCTTGTGAATTAGGCTACAGGAAAATTTATATATTTTGGCGTTGAAAAAGACGTTTATTTTTGTCCAGCACACCCGCAAAAAGCTTAATTAACCCTGGATGTAAATTTGCACCACAGCATGGCAGACACGCTACTAAACTAGTAGCTTTTGTAGGTATACATTGCGTGTTTTCTACGCCAAACACAACTAGACATACAGTTGTAATTTAAACTTTGTTGTCACTTTAGGCTACAGGAAAAATTTATATATTTTGGCGTTGAAAAAGACGGTTTCTTGGGGTCAGCACACCAGCAAAACAACGCTTAATTAACCCCTGGATGTAAATTGCGCAATAGAATTGAGCAGCCAAAAGTGAAGTGGTATTTGTATTGTAAAAAACGCTGTTTCTTTAAATGAATACAACAGGAACTGGCTTAGATTCCACTTGGATATTGAATGTATATGCAGCTGCAGTGGACGCACACTGGATTTCAGATCCAATACCCCAAAAAATTAGAAATAGAACGTTAAGAGAACAGTCTCTGAGACAAGCTGAGACACCCCACAGAAATCGCTGTATAAAAATCAATTCTTCAGTAAGAGCTATCAGCCGCGGCAGCACCTTCCCTGATCAGTACAGTGAGAGGAGTGTGAGCTCCCGGTGTCGCGCCCGGACTTATATAGTGCGGTGACATCACAGAATCCCGCCGGTCTCTGATTGGTTTCATCTCTGCACATGTCATGCAGGCTATGCCCTTCTTCCTCCCAGAGTGCTTTGCCCCATGTAGCGCCATGTGCTCGCAGCCATTTTATCAATCAAAAGCACACTTCGTTCACCCGAAGTACCCCAAAGTTCGACTTCGTTCCGAACCGAAGTTTTCCTGAAATTCTAAACGAATTCCACTTCGTTAGAATCGATTCGCCCATCTCTAATTATCACTCAATACCCAGGGATTGACTCTTCTGTTCTATCTCTCATTACTGAGATTAACCTAGGTCAAGGGGATCCTGCTCCTTTTCCCTGATCCTGAATTACTTTCCACATATGCCACACAAAAAAAGACAACAAAGAAGACAACAAATCCCAAACACAGAAACACAATACGTAGAGATGGGCGAATTTCTCAAAAATTTGATTCGGTCACTTCGCCGAATTTTCCGACAAAATTTGTTTCGTTCCGAATTACTTCGGCACAAATTGCGTTAAAAAACAGCTATTTCCAGGCTGCACAGAGCCTGCAGGGTGCTGTAGAACGTTGTGCCATGCTTAAATATGCAGAGGGAGCTTGGTTTGGTCTTCATACAATGTTGTGTTTTAGTATGACACGTAGATGACTGCCGCCGCTCTTAGAATCGCTTCACTATAAAATTCCCTGGGCACTTAAGAGGGTAAAACTGACCAAAAAAAACTCAAGCGGGAATGTAGCCTGATAAAGTCATGCCAGCGAAAGCTGGAAAAAAACAAGCTAAGAGCTCAGGTGGCAACATTAGTGACAGAGTGTGGAGGTGACGGCGGCAGCCACAGCAGCATGAGGTCAGGCAGTGGCACAATGACATTCTGGAGGTGGCAAAACACGAGGAAGCCACAGAGTGGCACAATGACTGAGAGCGGAGGTCACGGCGGCAGCAGTATGAGGTCAGGCAGTGGCACAATGACATTCTGGAGGTGGCAAAACAGGAGGAAGCCACAGAATGGCACAATCACACAGTGTGGAGGTCACGGCGGCAGCAGTATGAGATCAGGCAGTGGCACAATGACATTCTGGAGGCGGCAAAACAGTATTAGGCCACAGAGTGGCACAATGATACAGTGTGGAGGTCACGACAGCAGCAGCATGAGATCAGGCAGTGGCACAATGACATTCTGGAGGCGGCAAAACAGTATTAGGCCACAGAGTGGCACAATCACACAGTGTGGAGGTCACGGCGGCAGCAGTATGAGATCAGGCAGTGGCACAATGACATTCTGGAGGCGGCTAAACAGTATTAGGCCACAGAGTGGCACAATGATACAGTGTGGAGGTCACGACAGCAGCAGCATGAGATCAGGCAGTGGCACAATGACATTCTGGAGGTGGCAAAACAGGAGGAAGCCACAGAGTGGCACAATGACTGAGAGCGGAGGTCACGGCGGCAGCAGCATGAGGTCAGGCAGTGGCACAATGACACAGTGTGGAGGACATGGCAGCAGCCACAGCAGCAGCATGAGGTTAGACAGTGGCACAATGACACAGTGTGGATGTCACGGCAACAGCAACAGCAGCAGCAGCATGAGGTCATAGAGTGGGCCAATGACAG
>JAODAL010027318.1:0-55178 GCA_025379985.1 Phyllomedusa bahiana
CCCCCTACAGGCTATAGGCGGGTATAAGCCCCCCTGGGTATTTATGGAGGTATGGTCATTATAGGCGGGTTTTAAATGTCCCCCTGGCAGGCTTGGGCAAGTTTAAGTCCCCTGGGTTTGGTTATAGGCAGGTATATGGTTATAGCCGGTATGGGTGCCCGGCAGGCTATAGGAGATATAACCCCCCTGGGCGGTAAGGCGAAAAAACCCCTAAAGGTTTAGGCAGGTATGGGCATTTTTTTTAAAAAAAAAAACCCCATTACCTGCCCCCCGCTCCCCTCCCCCCCGCGCGCTCCCCTTCACTTCTGGGCACAGGCGGGTATGTCATAGGCCGGCAAGCCGTGATGAACACACTGTGTCCCGGGAAAACTCCGGACAGCCCGAGTCTGCGGCCGCCCGGAGCCCATGCGGGCCGGAGGCTCGTCTCTGCACCGCATGGTATCTCTTCCCCTGTTGCGTCCGGAGGAGTCGCATACAATGAAGAGATACCCGACGCGCCTGGCCCCCGCAGCACCCGGAGGCTTGGGGCTGTCTCGGCCCTTCATTTTTATGCGCTCCCTAGGAGTCTCGTATAACTAAAGTGTCCTGTCGGCGCCCGGGCCTCGCGCGTGATGCCGACGTGACTCGAGTATAACCCTAGGGGGGATTTTTCGCACATTTTTTGTGCTGAAAAAATCAGCTTATACTCGGTATATACGGTATATCTCATCTGTTGTGGTCTTATTTTTTAAATGTTTAGATTAAAGGTTATATTTTAGCTTCCTTTCTAGTTTGCAGTGATATATGTACTTATATAGCTATCTAACTGTGGAAGGGCAATTATATACCTACCTAACTAAGGAGGGGACTTAAACAACATACTACCTAAAAAGGGGAATATTTCCCTGGAAAACTAAAAAGGGGGCCCATTACGGGTACCATCTAAGAGGGGTCCTAATACATCCCCTCCTAAGGAAGGGACCTCCCTACTGAGGGGTGTTTTATATTCCCTACTGAGGGGGCCTCGATACCTATTTAATATAAACACTACAAAAGTGATGACAGTACTTAACCCCCTAAGGTCTTGGCTGTTGCTGATCTTCTGGGGGTGCAGGGGAGGAGTTTTAATGACGTTGGTCCTGGGCCGCGGAAAAAAACCCCCAGGAGTTGATCCTGTTTTTTTCCCCAGGGAATTGTGCTTGTTAGTTGCAAAAAGCAGCCCCCAACTTTCATTCTATTAAATCCACCACTTAAATCTTTCATCCCATAAGCAGTTGACGCGTTGTGGGTGGGAGAAGTGTTCACAGAAGTATGGGCCGAAAGGAAAAAACAAGGAGAAGAAGACGACTCCAATTAGAAATTATGTCACCGGTGAGTAGCTGTAACTACACTATAATTACCTCAATGTCTGCATGTGGTTATGGCCTGGCAGTATTATTTGGGCCTTAGCTAGTGGTAGAATTAGAATTGAAGGTCTTGGTATTATGGGATTTCTTTAGTAACAGTACGAGGGTAATACGTGTAGTATATCTACTCCATGCATATGTGTATTTGGTGACCATATTATTTAGAGGTATTATGCTGTTATACATAAATGAATGGACAAGATCTATGTGGAATACGTGTAAAATTAGTGACAAGAACGTACATTATTTTTCTCCATAAAAATAAATTCCACAGTTCACAATGTGCCGTGATGCTGTGTGAACTGTAACAAAGATGTTCTAGGACCCTAGCATGCAGCCTGTATAACTCAACACAAAGTCATCAATGTCTAAACTGCTGGCAACAAAAGTGAATACACCCCTAAGTGAAAATGGACAAATTGTGCTCAAGCTATCAATAGTTTATGTGGCCACTATTATTTTCCAGCACTGCCTTAACTCTCCTGGACATGGAGTTCACTAGAGCTTCACAGGCTACAGCCACTGGAATCCTCTTCAACTCCTCCATGACAACATCACAGAGCTGGTGGATGTTCGAGACCTTGCGCTCCTCCACCTTAAATTTGAGGATGCCCCACAGAAGCTCAATTCGGTTTAGATTTAGATGCATGCTTCGCACCTGTACCCTAATTTTCTTTATCAAGGCAGTGGTCATCTTCGAAGTTTGTTTGGTTTGTTGTACATGTGGACATTCTTGGTTCCCTCAATAAACTGTAGCTCCCCACAGCAGGCAGCTCTCATGCAGCACAAAAGCATGACACTTCCACCACCATGCTTGACTGTTGGTAAGACACGCTTGTCTTTGTACTCCTCACCTCGTTGCCACCATACATATGCTGACACCATCTGAACCAAATAAGCTTATCTTGGTCTCATTAGACCACAGGACATGGTTCCAGTAATCCATGTCCTCAGTCTTGTGCCAGGAAAAGATATAATACAATATTTACAAAAATGTAAGGGGTGTATTCAATTTTGTGAGATACTGTATATGTTTATATTCAGGTAGATAAGTAGATTATTCCTATACAGGCATGTGTATATTAGGGTCAATAAATTATTCACACACAGATACTGTATATGTACTTTTAGAATAAGTGTAAGATTTTTTTATTTTAAAAAATTAATGCTTAGTGCATCTGTAAGTGTATGTATATTGCCTGTATCTATACCTATACATCTGTATGTGATGATTTCTATGTAAAGTATAGTGTATGTGTATATAACTAGATATGCATGTATTTGTATAAGTATAGACATGTATCTGTATGTGAATGATTTACTTACCTTAAATATACATGTATTTGTATCTGAATAATCTACTTACTTTAAAGGGATTGTCTCACCATGCTGTTTCAGACCATAAGCAATTTTACATTTTTGCATCCCGTCTCTTTCTGGTCAGGCTTTGGGTGGTTGTATAACAGTGATAAGCATATCAGTTCAGTATTCACAGCTCTTCTAAATGCACTAACATGAGAGCAGGAGATGTTATCTATGAGCTCTGAATTTTTATGCACTTAAGTAAACAAGTAATTAGTTTCTTTTTTTGTTAGAGATAACACAATCTGTTCTCACACTGCCAGCAGTCCAACCTGTGGTGATATCACTCCATGCTCTCAGATGTCAACCTGTGTTCACTAAGAGCAGATAAAATCTTTCTTATTTCCTCAACGAAGCAAAAAAAACAAAGCAATATTTTTGAAAAAAGGCCTTATATTACCTGTCCCTACATGTTGAAAGACCTAATAAAACCCATTCTGTTGTTGGCAAATAAATAGATATGTAATAGTAGCATAATCAAGGACAATTTACACTTACAGATTCCTCTGTCCCCAGCTCTATTAGAAACTGTCACTTGTAGCCACACTGATACTTCTCCTCATAATTCTACTAAAATAGAAACAAAAAGAACATAAAAGATATCATAGGACATAATCACAGATTACTTAAATTTTACATAAACTTGCTAAAAGAACCGTGCCAGCCAAGATTTCTTTCTGTGACACCCGATAGTGGCATATGGACATCTATAGCTAATCAGTTAATGGTGGTGATGACTACACTACGATTGCACAATTAATCTGATTACGAGCAAGGACAATTTAACAGTAAAATAGAATTGTAAAAATTCGCTTGTCCCTTGCTCAACCCCTTAACCAGTTCCTGACCACAACGTTTACAAAACTTTCTGTACAGGCACATCCCTTTTTTCTATAGTGCACGCCAGTTTGAACATTATAACGCTATCTTGTGCTTGGAGATTGTACAAATTTTCTCTGTTTCCTTGATACTAGGCTTTATTTTTAAGTAATTAGTTTTTTTTGGGGGGGGAGGGGGGTTGTATATGTCGGAAAATAGTTTAAAAAAAAAGTGAATTTTCAAATTTTTTTAAATAATTTTTGTAACAGCAAAAGTGATGCTAAAATAAGTTTTGTAATGCTTTCACTTTTCCATTACGGACATTTACATATTGATATTATAAAGTTTTAGGGCTGTTGGGGGTGGGGATAAAAGTTGTGGTTTGGGCTGTTGATATTTATTTCAGTAATATTTTGTGTGTTTTTTTGTTACTTTGTTTTACATATTGTGCCTCCTCTCTGGGGAGCATTTTTGTATCACTTTTTTGCTGATTTTCCCTGTAACTGGGGCTGATTAAATCTAGGGGAAATACAATCCCCTGCACTGAATGCAGAACGGGTCTGGGTCTGATCAGACCCAGAGGCTCAGGCAGTTACTGGGTCCCAGCGGTCATGCCACCGCTGGTGCCGGGAGGCAGGAAGCAACAATCAAGAAGGCAGGGATGCTAATAAGCCATCCCTGTCTTGTCAGTGGAGAGCCCAGCTATTGCTAATAGCAAGCTCTACATTCACGCACGTTTGCAAATAGTGTACAGCTGCGCGTCCTGCATAGATGTTTACAGTCTATGGGTGGTCAACAAGGTTTTAAGGATGTAGCCTATTTGGATAATTTTTTGTATGTTTTAGTACTTTTCCATAATGAAAAAAAATTCTGATACTCATAACCTGGTTATTTTTTTCATCAATGGAGCTGTGTAAGGGCTGGTGGTATAACCACTTAGATACTGTAATAACTATTTACCCCAACATCTAAGAGGATAAACTACCGAGATCATGGTTGACAGGGTAGTCCTCTTTAGACAACTGCTTTATAACTGGTTTTATGATTAAACACTTCAAAACTCTTTTAACATTCTTGATTTTGAGTCAACATTCTGGTGTTTTGAGGACATCATTAGAATAGTCTTCAGGATAGGATAGAAAACTGACACTTAACATGACTTTTAGCCCCATTTCATTCCATAAAAATAGACACTTTATCATGGTAAAAGGCTTTAGCTGCCAATCTTATTATCTGAACATTTTTAAACAAGAGATCCCTTGTTCACAAAAACCTACATCAGTGCAATAAGCAAACTGTCAATGATATAAGAGCCGAGATCTTTAAAGACAGTCTGCAAGCCATGCTCATTTTTGTATTTGTCCTTATATCATTGTCTTTAGTCATTCAAACTTGAATAAGGACTACCATTATTCAGCACAACAGGAACTCAATCATCTTAACATAAAATGCATATCCAGTCTCTCATTCACATGTACATCTGACCATTAAACGGGTTCTCAGGGATGATATTTTTATTTGTTGTAGGGCTCATAACTTAATAATATTGGACTATGTTATTGTGGTGCCAGAGTGAAGTGTCATGAGACGCTACCCTGACATCTCTGGGTGCAGGGAAGAAGACACATCACCTACAACAGACACAGAACCAAGATAAAAAAACAAATTGCTGTTGGGGATGTGATATCACTCACCTTTCTTGGGTGGTAGATGGGCTACCCAGTGTACAGGAAAGCCATGTGATGCGACATTCCTTACAGTAATCAGAGTTACAGTAATGAGATAGTTGCGTATCTGCTTTGGGGGATATAAAGCACATACATAGAAATATATAAACAAAATTATATATATTTGTACATGTATTACATATATTTGGGATGAGGAAAGAATGTTTTTTTTACCATGTTACAAACTGATTGGTGCACTGTACTATGTACAGCCTGCTGCAGGCAACCAGAATGAAAACATGAGCAGAAATGCAGGGGTATAACGTGTACAGCTTAGAGAATGATGATGTAAGGGTGTACAGGGCAGGACTGAACAGTGCTTAGAGGATTAGGGGGCTTGTGCAGGGAAATCCTAGACTGTAAATGCAATTCATTCTGGGACTTGTAGGAAAGAGATGCTGAGTATTACTGACACTCCCACAAGCAGGAAATTTCACTGCAAAAATGGGATCTTATTATAGATAAATGAAGAGGCTAAAGAAAAGAAAGATACTGTTTATAGTGTTCTACGAAATTTTTAAACTCCCATTTACATCTCTTTTAAGTGTGCCTCCAAGGACACCTACCTATGCCAACAATGGAAACCAGTGATACCTTACTGGTTACCAACACTTCATGACCTAAAAACTTTCAAGACCTGCTTCAAGTCCCAAGCAACCCATATCTATATATACCAACTTTCACATATCTTCAAGTCAGTTAGGACTGACACCATAGATCACTGGATATTGTGGATCCTCTGGGCCACCGCGAATGTAGATCTTAGGCTACTCGCGGTGACAGCCGCAGTGCAGGACAAGGACAGCAGATATAGGTAGAGGTAACGGATCCCAGTGGGTATAGCCATAAGCAGGTAACAGAGTCCCAGGCAGGAGCTGACAGGTACAACATGAGGAAACAGTAGGAAGTAACGCACGCAGCCAGTAATAGATTGGTGCAGCAGCAGGAACAGCAGTAGTAGATATGCAGGTAACTCAGCGGTTAACTCAGAAACAGGCACAGCAGAAACCAGCAGGAGTGGTCAGTAGCTCACATGGACATTAATGACCTGACCAGGAACAGAGGCAGGAACTTCCTTATATCCCAGGAGGTTGTAGGGCAATGGACAGGTAATTGGTACACTGTCCCTTTATATCCAGACAGGAACGTGGCCAGGTCAGTACACAGAAACATGGAACACAGCAGGGACCACAGCCTGCATGGAGACAGGACTGCAGCAGTAGGTGAAGGGGACTGGGAACACAGTAGAGACACAGCCATGCCCACAAATACTGCGGCATGGAGCGTGACAGCAGCAAACAGGTGCGGAGCTAGGGGCATAGCAGAGACACGGGACCGCGACGTGAACCATGACACTATCTTTACTACACCCTTACAGGAACTCCCTGACTCTTCGTTTAACTCAAAATGACTGGGTGACTGTCCAGACTAGCATAAAAGTGCACCTTTGGCAATATACAATTCCAAAGCTTGCCCCTAATTCCAGTCCACCTGACCTGCACTTGCATTCATGACAAACAACTGTATGAACCTGAAAAACAATTAAAACACCTGTACATTAACAAACAGATAACTTAATAAAAACCTAGACCAAACATCCTACCTCACAGTAATTGAGGCAAACATGTAAACTACATTTTGTAACCTGTTGACCCAACCTCTTATCAAAATCTTATCATTCAGCCTAGGTAGCCACCCCTATCCTGAATTCACATTCACTCGTGCTCCCAGACAGTGTCTGGACAGAAACTGACCATTTTGCTGATCCAACAATAAACCCCATATGGGAGCACCTGTAAGTATTTTTTACATGGGAACAGGACTACATTGATTCCTTCGCCCGGCCCAATGTGATTTTTGCCCCACAGAACACCTCATAGTTTGGACAGCCTCAGACGCAAAACAAACAATGAGACACTCCCTGACATCCCCAAAAAGTTTTAAAACCCTCCCACAGATCAGTATTTCCCAAACTACTTCGGAGTTTGGAAAGCTCCAAAAAAAACCCGGGAAAAAAATTGCGCAGAGAAAAGCTTCAAACCCAAATACACCCTATATCTTTAACGATCAATAAACCAATAAAAGGACATTGGCTGGATGAATCCTTCTACCCCATCTTTTTTGAAACCCCTTAAAGCCTGTTTTAACAAAAAATTCACCTGTTAAAAAGACACCAAAAAGGGGCTACCACGATTTTTTCCAAAACATCTTACAAAATGCCAATCCCCAAAAGGTTTATAGCTAGTTACAAAGGTTCAAAAGGAATCAAGGGATTATTGACTATCCTCTTCCATCCTTAGCTTCCTTCTACCTTCTAATTTTAAAATGCTTTTTTAAATTAAATGTGCATTCCCCTGTTGCTATGATCGTAAACAGCATCTCAGTACCTTGGCCCTTTCACCGCTGCCTTTAGACCCCACATCTTTAAATTTAAAAAAACGAAATAATAAAGGGTGTAATGAAGTTTTTTTAGTACAGTTTTCTCAGTGACTACAGATTGTTTATGTAACCCCCCCCCACCCCAACAGATTATGTGTATTTCCTTCTACAAGTTTGGCTTACTCAAACATCATTAATCTTAGTCATAAACCACTAAGCCTTGTTTATAGTGGGCAGGGATGACAGGTTATCTCCAATTGGGACTTTTTGACATGGTGCCTGGAGGTTATCTACTTTAAAGGATGGCCAAACTCATCTGTCCATCTACCCTTGACACTCCCCAACACACATTATATTGGGTCAATCATGGGACACAATATAATTAGGTAATATTTATCCTGCTGAAAAAAACACTGCAATTTCTGGAGATATTCACAGTTCAATGGCTGGACTAGACTGAACCCAGCATCAGGCAACTCTGGCCTATATGCTACCTGGGAAAATTTAACAGGTGCAGCTAATTGCTGAGAAGCAGCTCACATATCCCACTGCTAGGGGAACAATTAGATGATAAAAAACTGCACATTAGTTTAATACCTGTTCACACCAGCATGCAGAAAAGCCACAGAATAATGCATGGGGAGATTGCACAAATCCAAATATACCAATAAAACAACCACTCACATACCCTCAACTGTAGTACCAGCAACCACCCCCCTCATGCACTGAGGGTATGTGAGTGGTTGTTTTATTGGTATATTTGCATTTGTGCTGGTGAAGGAAATAATTATTTGATCCCTTGCTGATTTTGTAAGTTTGCACACACTGACAAAGACATGAACAGTCTATGAGTTTAAGGGTAGGTTAATTTTAATATTAAGAGATAGAATATCCAAAATAAAATCCAGAAAATCACATTATATAAATTATATAAAATTATTTGCATTTTGCTGAGAGAAATAAGTATTTGATCCTTTACTAACCATTAAGAGCTCTGGCTACTTCAGACCAGTTAGACGCTCCTAATCAACTCGTTACCTGCATTAAGGACAGCTTATCAAAATAGTCACCTTTATAAAAGACTCCTGTCCACAGACTCAATTAATCAGTCAGACTCTAACCTCTACAACATGGGCAAGACCAAAGAGCTTTCTAAGGATGTCAGGGACAAGATCATAGACCCGCACAGAGCTGGAATGGGCGACAAAAACAAAAGTAAGATGCTGGGTGAGAAGGAGAGAACTGTTTATACAATAGTAAGAAAATGGAAGAAATACAAAATGACTGTCAATCGGCATCGATCTGGGGCATCATGCAAAATCCCACCTCGTGGGGTATCCTTGATTATGAAGAAGGCGAGAGATTAGCCTAAAATTACACAGGGGGAACTTGTTAATGATCCCAAGGCAGCTGGGACCTCAGTCACCAAGAAAGCCATTGGTAACACATTACGCCATCATGGTTTAAAATTCTGCAGTGCAAGCAAGGTCCCCCTGCTCAAGAAGACACATGTGCAGGCCCTTCTGAAGTTTGCCAATGATCAGAGCAGCGGGGGAGAAAGGTGAATGTTTGTTTTTTTTTTTTTTAAACCCTGCCTATACTTGCCTATGGGGGACATATACCTACCTATATCTGCCTATGGAGGACATATACCTACCTATACCTGCCTATGGGGGACATATACTTGCCTTTACCTGCCTATGGGGGACATATACCTGTCTATACCTGCCTATGGGGGACATACACCAGCCTTTACCCGCCTATGGGGGACATATAATTGTCTACACCTGCCTATGGGGAACATATATGTGCCTATGGGGGACTTATACCTGCCTATACCTGCCTATGGAGGGCATTAAACTGCCTATACCTGCCTATGGGGGACATATACCTGCCTGTGGGGGACATTAAACTGCCTATACCTGCATATGGGGGACATATACCTGTCTATACCTGCCTATGGAGGACATATCCCTTTTCCATATACCTGCCTATGGGGGACATATACCTGGAAATACCTGCCTATGGGGACATATCCTGCCTGTGGGAGACATTAAACTGCCTATACCTGCCTATAGGGGAAATATGAAATATACCTGCCTGTGGGGGACATTAAACTGCCTATACCTGTCTATGGGGGACATAAACCTACCTATAGGGGAGATTTAACTGCTTATACCTGCCTAAGGGAGACATATACCTGTCTATGGAGGACATTAAACTGCCTATACCTGCCGATGGGGGACATTAAAAGGGCCTATACCTGCCTTTTGGGAGACATATACTTGCCTATGGAGACATTAAACTGTCTATACCTGCCTTTTGGGGGACATTAAACTGCGTATATTTGCCAATGAGGGACATTAAACTGCCTATATCTGCCTATGTAATTTTATTGGTATCCATTTTTATTTTTGAAATTCACCTGTAGCTGCTGCATTTTCCACCCTAAGCTTATACTCAAGTCAATAAGTTTGCCCAGTTTTTGTGGCAAAATTAGGTGCAACGGCTTATATTTGGGTCGACTTATACTTGAGTATATATGGTATATTAGGTTTCCTATTATATACGCAATAAATAAAGCAATAAAAAGTGGAAAACCCTTTTTATTGTCGTCCACACCTGCTTACACAACTGGAGCTAGAAAGATAAAGAACATTACAGTCCATTCTATTTAAATGATCTGTACGAGTGTAAATCTGTCATATTCTGTGCACAGCGTAGTATTATGCATAATAATTGCTCATTTTACAAGTGGGAGTGACCTAATAACAACCTCCATGGTGAGAGGAAAGTCAAGTTCTCCACCATTGCATCAATCCCATCAGTGGAACCCAGGTACTATACGGTGTGTGCTCACATGTGCCAGTAGTCAGACCGGGAAGCCACGCTGAGTGAGCTGCTTGGGAAGTTTCCCCATGATATTCCAGTATTAACAGAAAACCTATACAGTTGTTGGTGGTTTCATCTGAATGCAACTGACATAGTGTGAACCCATCCTTAGAACTGCAGCATAAAAATACTTTCACGAATCATCACACAAGGAAAACCCATTATACATCCTATTAGGACATACGGGCACCATAGAGGAGGCAGTCTGCTTGAGACCTCCTATGATTAGCTAGATTGGAGAGACACTAACAATAGCTGCTCCCATGTTTGTGGTTTTATATACTAGTTCATATATTTTATATATTTCACATATTACACAGAGTTTAAACAGCTGAGCTGTAATATTACATGACCACTCTCGGATGTTCTACAGACAATGTTACTGAATGACATCTATTGATAATGGTCTCTGTAAGGGACCAAAACTCCTGGAACAAAGATATCTTATAAAATATTTGACTTGATATAGGGATTTTCACCAGAGTATTATTTTATTTTGCTTGTTTGCCAACATCTACATAATAAGGACAAATTTTGCATCAACATTGCGAGTGCCATTGGACTATGCATATGCCATATTTTTGGACGCAAGTTTTCTCCCAAAAATTTGGGCAGAAAATGGATGTGTCTTATAGTCTGGATATAGTATCTTAGGCAGGCAGGAGGCGGGGGTGGGCGATGCTGAGGGAAGCCGGTGGCTTTCAGCCTTCTGCATGCCTGATATACTACATTTGCTGCGCATCATTCCTCCCTCCAGTTGCCCCCCTGCGACATAATTGCAGGGGGATGATGGCTTGCCATGAATCGGCATTGATCGGTAGCAGGCTTCTATAGCTGCCATGTATGCACACCTTTTACCACCTGCCATAGGTAATGAATGAAAATCCTAAATACAGCAGTACAAAAGTACTGTTGTATATAGGACAAGCGATCGTCCCCCCTAGTGGTCATGTACCCTAGGTATTAAAGTAGAAAAAAATAAAAAAGTTTACAAAAAAATAAATATTAAAAGTTTAAATCACTCCCCTTTTGCCATTTTACAAAAAAAAGTTGCACTTAGTTGATATCGCTGCTTTCGGAAAAGTTTAAATAATTAAATATAACATCATTTATCCTGTACGCGTAACACCGTAAAAGAAAAAAATTCCAAACACCAAAATTGTAGGGTTTTTGGGTCATTTCACGGTCCAAAATAATTGGAATATAAAGTTTTGCTAACCTATGTGCGTCTTATGGTCTGAAAAATACAGTATGTTTATAATAATGTGATTCAGCTGTGTAGTAATTGAAAGACTATAACAATTGAACATATGAACACAAGACTTGAGACACTATTTCTTTGATTTAGTACCTAAAATGATTGAATATTATTCCCACATCAGTTGATATTTACTAATGGTGCTCACTGGTTACAGGTAGGCAGTCCTATCAGTTACATGGTCATTGTGTGGTTTGCTACAAGATGACAGCACTGACTCTTACCAAGCATAAGATTTCTTTGTTTTGGTGACATTCTTTATTAGTTTTTTTTAATATATATTTACTTTGAACACAACATGCTATATCATGCTGCAGGCAGTACATATTACTAGCATTTCCATGTCTAGAAATGCACAACAAACATCACTAAAAATATAGAATTTGTTTAAATATTAAAACAAAATGTTAGATACCTTTTCATAGTACAAATTTCAGGATCCGAAGATAATTGAGAACCCCAAAGTAATATTTTCCATTTTTGTAGCTCTCTGGTTATTAGCCTGGGGACCCACACTGCAATGTGGCTCATGCGGTGTGAATCTGCTAATAAGAGAGAAGTGGTTTTCCGCAGTGAAGTTCTAATCCTATATGGCAGTGTATTTGGAGAGAGAATAAATGGGTTTTGAATTTTTTATACGACCATCCCTAACCTGTAAAAAATAGACAAAAAAAAACAGTGTACCTATAATTGAAATTATTTTCACGTGTTCCACTACCTGTAGGGTCTGACACTCTGGTATAGTCATTAGGTCTCTGCAACAAACTATAGTTATGATTATCCTGTTCAGTGGGTGCCATGGATGAGTGACTTTAACCAATTCCCAAAACAGTGATATTTGGCTACAGTGTTTTTCTTTTTTCATTTTCACCCTCTAAGAGGCATCCATTTTACATTTTTCTGGCAACAGGAGGGCTTGTCCTTTGCAAGTTAAGTTGCATTATTTACTATTATATGGTACTATTTATTGAACTAAAATGTTAAAGTAAGTGGAATAGTAAAAAATACAAATTCACAATTTTATTTTTTAAAGAGGTTATATTTTTATATTTTGGAATACAACCAAAGAATGAACATGTTCTTAGAATTTTCACGTTTAAATACCAACCACCAAAAATATGCGTTTTTGGTTCTAGATTAAATACTTGTCGGGTGGACAAAGCCTAAGAGTTAGACAGTATTGATAAATGTAGGGCAATGGACAGGTAATTGGTACACTGTCCCTTTATATCCAGACAGGAACGTGGCCAGGTCAGTACACAGAAACATGGAACACAGCAGGGACCACAGCCTGCATGGAGACAGGACTGCAGCAGTAGGTGAAGGGGACTGGGAACACAGCAGAGACACAGCCATGCCCACAAATACTGCGGCATGGAGCGTGACAGCAGCAAACAGGTGCGGAGCCAGGGGCATAGCAGAGACACGGGACCGCAACATGAACCATGACAATAACTTTACTACACCCTTACTGGAACTCCCTGACTCTTCATTTAACTCAAAATGACTGGGTGACTGTCCAGACTAGCATAAAAGTGCACCTTTGGCAATATACAATTCCAAAGCTTGCCCCTAATTCCAGTCCACCTGACCTGCACTTCCATTCATGACAAACAACTGTATGAACCAGAAAAACAATTAAAACACCTGTACATTAACAAACAGATAACTTAATAAAAACCTAGACCAAACATCCTACCTCACAGTAAATGAGGCAAACATGTAAAGTACACTTTGTAACCTGTTGACCCCAACCTCCTTATCAAAATCTTATCATTCAGCCTAGGTAGCCACCCCTATCCTGAATTCACATTCACTCGTGCTCACAGACAGTGTCTGGACAGAAACTGACCATTTTGCTGCTCCAACAATAAACCCCATATGGGAGCAGCTGTAAGTAGTTCTCTACACAGCGAACAGGACATACATTAGAGTCCATCAGCCCGGCCAATGTTGTTCTTGCGCCCCAGAACACCTCATAAGTCTTGGACAGCCTCAGACAGCAAAACAAACAATGAGACACTACCTGCACATCCTCCAAAAGTATAAAACCTACCACAGCATCAGTATTTGCCACTACTTCGGAGTTCTGGAAAGCTCCAAAGAAAACCAGGAAAAAAATTGCGCAGAGCAAAGCTTCAAACTCCAAATGACACCCTATATCTTATAACTGATCAATAAACCAATAAAAGTGACATTGGCTGGCATGAATCCTTCTACACCATCTTTGCTCTGTAACCCTTCAAAGCCTGTTTTAACAAAAAATGCACCTGTAAAAGACACCTAAAATGTACTACCACGATCTATTTCACAACATGCTTGCTAAATGCCAATCCACAAAGGGTTATAGCTAGTTACAAAGGCTTCAAGGAGGCAAGCATTATTGGCACAGATCCTCTTCCATCCTTAGCTTCTCTTCTACCTTCTAATTTAAAATGCTTTTTTAAATTAAATGTGCACTTCCCATGTTGCTATGATGGGTAAACAGACATCATCAGTAGCCTTGGCCCATTTCACCGCTGCCTCTAGACCCCACACTCTATATTAAAAATCGAAAGTAATAATGGGTATAATAGGAAATTTTTTTATGTACAGTTTATCTCAGTGACTACAGATTGTTTATGTAAACCCCCCTCACCACAGACAGATTATGTGTATTCCGCTGTCTACAATTTGGCTTACTCAAACATCATTAATCTTAGTCATAAACCACTAAGCCTTGTTTACAGAGGGCAGGGATGACAGGTTATCTCCAATTGGGACTTTTTGACATGGTGCCTGGAGGTTATCTACTTTAAAGGATGGCCAAACTCATCTGTCCATCTACCCTTGACACTCCCCAACACACATTACAGTGGGTCAATCATGGGACACAATATAATTAGGTAATCCTTATCCTGCTGAAAAAAACACTGCAATTTTGGGGCATATTCACAGCTCAATGGCTGGACTAGACTGAACCCAGCATCAGGCAACTCTGGCCTATATGCTACCTGGGAAAATTTAACAGGTGCAGCTAATTGCTAAGAAGCAGCTCACATATCCCACTGCTAGGGGACAATTAGATGATAAAAAACTGCACATTAGTTTAAAACCTGTTCACACCAGCATGCAGAAAAGCCACAGTATAATGCATGGGGAGATTGCACAAATGCAAATATACCAATAAAGCAACCACTCACGTACCCTCAACTGTAGCACCAGCAACCACCCCCCTCATGCACTGAGGGTATGTGAGTGGTTGTTTTATTGGTATATTTGCATTTGTGCAATCTCCCCATGCATTATACTGTGGCTGTTCTGCATGCTGGTGTGAACAGGTATTAAACTAATGTGCAGTTTTTTATCACCGAGTTGTTCCCCTAGCAGTGGGGTATGTGAGCTGCTTCTCAGCAATTAGCTGCACCTGTTAATCTTTCCCAGGTAGCATATAGGCCAGAGTTGTCTGTTGCTGGGTTCAGTCTAGTCCAGCCATTGAGCTGTAAATATGCCCCAAAAATTGCAGTGTTTTTTGAGTAAGTAATGTCCAATTTTTTTCTGTAAATCCTTGTCCTGCTCCTTTTATCACCTAATCAGCGACAACAAATTACCCTAATGAACCGATGGGCAGCTCTGAAACCTGAACCATAATGTCATAGTATAAAAATATGGTTGCAATAGAAAACTGGGTTCACAGTGTAGGGTTTAGCCAACAGCTGAGTTGTGTCACAATTCCTTCCTCATCTCAGGACTAAGAATATTATCTACATTGTGTTTGGGTATGTTCACACGGCGTATAGCAGAGCAGCCCCATTCACTTTCATTTTCTCCTCCATGTAAGTGCCCGCAAGAGGTGCTCAGTTTGCCCCTTGAGTGGAAGGTGAGTAGAAATAAAATTGAGTGCAAATAAATTAACCCCTTTACAGTGGCCCCCATGTCATGTGCTGGTGAAGGAAATAATTATTTGATCCCTTGCTGATTTTGTAAGTTTGCACACTGACAAAGACATGAACAGTCTATGATTTTAAGGGTAGGTTAATTTTAATATTAAGAGATAGAATATCCAAAATAAAATCCAGAAAATCACATTATATAAATTATATAAAATTATTTGCATTTTGCTGAGAGAAATAAGTATTTGATCCTCTGCTAACCATTGAGAGTTCTGTCTCCTACAGACCAGTTAGACACTCCTAATCAACTTGTTACCTGCATTAAAGACAGCTGTCTTAAATAGTCACCTTTATAAAAGACATACAGGAAGAGAGTTCAATCGGCACCAGTGTGGTATCAGTAAACGGTATGGAGCAAAGCAGCTATACACAGCGATACTTAAGCATATACGGCCACACAGTCACGCTGCCGGCGGTGCTCAATCCTCAAGATAAGAAAAGAGTCCAAAAGTAGCAAATGAAAAAATGCAGACGGCACTCACCGAAACTTTGTAGCGGTACTTTAACAGCAGGCGGGGACAGATGGTCTAACAAACAGCCTGTTTGTTAGACCATCTGTCCCCGCCTGCTGTTATGCCGCAATTTTGAATTAAAGTACCGCTACAAAGTTTCGGTGAGTGCCGTCTGCATTTTTTCATTTGCTACCTTTATAAAAGACTCCTGTCCACAGACTCAATTAATCAGTCAGACTCTAACCTCTACAACATGGGCAAGACCAAAGAGCTTTCTAAGGATGTCAGGGACAAGATCATAGACCTGTACAAAACTGGATTGGGCTACAAAACCATAAGTAAGACGCTGGGTGAGAAGGAGAGAACTGTTGGTGCAATAGTAAGAAAATGGAAGAAATACAAAATGACTGTCAATCGACATTGATCTGGGGCACCATGCAAAATCCCACCTCGTGGGGTATCCTTGATCATGAAGAAGGCGAGAGATTAGCCTAAAATTACACAGGGGGAACTTGTTAATAATCTCAAGGCAGCTGGGACCACAGTCACCAAGAAAACCATTGGTAACACATTACGCCATAATGGTTTAAAATCCTGCAGTGCAAGCAAGGTCCCCCTGCTCAAGAAGGCACATGTGCAGGCCCTTCTGAAGTTTGCCAATGATCAGAGCAGCGGGGGAGAAAGGTGAATGTTTTTTTTTTTTTTAAAACCTGCCTATACTTGCCTATGGGGGACATATACCTACCTATACCTGCCTATGGGGTTCATATACCTGCCTTTACCTGCCTATGGGGGACATATACCTGTCTATTTCTGCCTATGGGGGACACATACCAGCCTTTACCTGCCTATGGGGGACATATACCTGTCTACACCTGCCTATGGGGAACATATAAGTGCCTATGGGGGACTTATACCTGCCTATACCTGCCTATGGGGGACATTTACCTGTCTATACCTGCCTATGGGGGACATATACCTGCCTGTGGGGGACATTAAACTGCCTATACCTGCATATGGGGGACATATACTTGTCTATACCTGCCTATGGAGGACATATACCTCCCTATAGCTGCCTATGTGGGACATATACCTGGCACTCCCTGCCTACGGGGGAGGGGGACATATACCTGCCTGTGGGGGACATTAAACTGCCTATACCTGCCTATAGGAGAAATATGAACTATACCTGCCTGTGGGGGACATTAAACTGCCTATACCTGTCTATGGGGGACATAAACCTCATACCTTCCTAGGGGAGAATATACCTCCTTGGGGGACATATCTCTATACCTTCCAAAATTAAAATAAATAACCTGCCTATGGACATAATCCTATGGGGACTTAACCCCTATATGCTTATAACGCTATACCTGCCTAAGGGCGACATATACCTGTCTATTGAGGACATTAAACTGCCTATACCTGCCTATGGGGGACATTAAACTGTCTATACCTGCCTATGGGGGGAACATATACCTGCCTTTGGGGGACATTAAACTTCCTATACCTGCCTCTGGGGGACATATACCTGCCTATACCTGCCTATGGGTGACATATACCTGCCTATATCTGCCTATGGGGGACATTAAACTGCCTATATTAGGTTTCCTATTATATACACAATAAATAAAGCAATAGAAAGTGGAAAACCCTTTTAATTGTCTTCCACACCTGCTTACACAACTGGAGCTAGAAAGATAAAGACCATTACAGTCCATTCTATTTAAATGATCTGTACGAGTGTAAATCTGTCATATTCTGTGCACAGCGTAGTATTATGCATAATAATTGCTCATTTTACAAGTGGGAGTGACCTAATAACAACCTCCATGGTGAGAGGAAAGTCAAGTTCTCCACCATTGCATCAATCCCATCAGTGGAACCCAGGTACTATACGGTGTGTACTCACATGTGCCAGTAGTCAGACCGGGAAGCCATGCTGAGTGAGCTGCTTGGGAAGTTTCCCCATGATATTCCAGTATTTACAGAAAACCTATACAGTTGTTGGTGGTTTCATCTGAATGCAACTGACATAGTGTGAACCCATCCTTAGAACTGCAGCATAAAAATACTTTCACGAATCATCACACAAGGACAACCCATAATACATCCTATTAGGACATACGGGCACCATAGAGGAGGCAGTCTGCTTGAGACCTCCTATGATTAGCTAGATTGGAGAGACACCAACAACAGCAGCTCCCATGTTTGTGGTTTTATATATTAGTTCATATATTACATATATTTCACATATTACACAGAGTTTAAACAGCTGACCTGTAATATTACATGACCACTCTCGGGTGTTCTACAGACAATGTTACTGAATGACATCTATTGATAATGGTCTCTGTAAGGGACCAAAACGCCTGGAACAAAGATATCTTATAAAATATTTGACTTGATATAGGGATTTTCACCGGAGTTTTATTTTATTTGCTTGTTTGCCAACATCAACATAATAAGGACAAATTTTGCATATGCCATATTTTTGGATGCACCTTTGGGCAGAAAATGGGGGCGTGCGTCTTATAGTCCTAATGTAGTATCTTAGGCAGGCAGGAGACGGGAGTGGGGCAATGCTGCGGGAAGTCGGTGGCTTTCAGCCTTCTGCATGCCTGGTATACTACATTTGCTGCGCATCATTCCTCCCCTCAATTGCCCCCTGTGACATAATTGCAGGGGGACGATGGCTTGCCATGAATCGGCATTGATCGGTTACAGGGCTGGGACAAGGTATTCTGGTGCCCTAGGCAAATAAGGCACATAGTGCCCCCCCAAATGGAAAATTCAGCCAATATTATCCCTCTTTGCGCCCCCTTTTCGGCCTGGGGTGAAGTGGCGCCCTAGGCAGCCGCCTACCTTTGCCTACCCATCGTCTCGGCCCTGGCTGCCTTGTATGCACACCTTTTACAACCTGCCATAGGTATACTGCTGTATATAGAACAAGCAATCGTGTCCCCTAGTGGTCATGTACCCTAGGTATTAAAGTAGAAAAAAATTAAAAAGTTTACAAAAAAATCAATATTAAAAGTTTAAATCACTCCCCTTTTTCCATTTTACAAAAAAAGAAAGTTACAATAGTTGGTATTGCTGCTTTCGGAAAAGTCTAAATAATTAAATATAACATCATTTATCTCGTACGCTGAACACCATAAAAGAAAAAAATTCACCAAAATTGTGGGGTTTTTTTCACGTCATTTCACGGCCCAAAATAATTGGAATATATAGTGATCAAAAAGTCGCATGTGGTACCAATATGGCACCAATAAAAACTACACTTCAGCCCACACGTTTTGCTAACCTAGGTGCGTCTTATGGTCTGAAAAATACGGCATGTTTATAATAATGTGATTCAGCTGTGTAGTAATTGAAAGACTATAACAATTGATAAGACAAAAACAAGACTTGAGACAATAATTCTTTGATTTAGTACCTAAAATATTGAATATTATTCTCACATCAGTTGATACCGTGTTTCCCCGAAAATAAGACATACCCTGAAAATAAGGCATGTCAGCGCTTTTGAAGCATTGGCTAATATAAGGCACCCCCCGAAAATAAGACATAGTTACGGTTACATAGAAGAGACATATGAAGCTGTTCTTACCGTAACTACCGTATGTTGCGTCCCCTACCGGCCCCTTATCGCGTTGTACCGCTGTCAGTATCCAGTACAGCAGACACAGTCTGCCGCTGTCCTGCCGCCATTACAGTCTCTCCAGTCCAGTGCGGTACAGAGCTTCTTCTGGTGGCCGGAAGCTGCAATAGCGGGACAATACTGCTGTACAAGTGCCGTCGATCGTGTGTGGGAGCCAAATACTTTACTGACAGGTAATCAGTGTACCGTACGGTACACTTTATTTGTGGGTGTCAGCTTTTCTGCTGAAGGGAAGTATAAAAAAAATAATACAGAGTGCTGGTTTATTTTTACCCCTAGAACATGAGCGCAAAAAGAAATAGTTATTCTGTGGAGTATAAGAAGGGAATTGTGGAAGACTCTTGGGGCAAAAATCTTACTGCTTTTTGCAAAGAGAAGATGTTGAGTGTCAGATTGGTCCAAAAATGGCGAGCTGATTATGGTAACCTCAATCAACAAGTGGACAAGGGAAATGCTAAAAAGCGCAAGTTTGGATCAGGTCGGCAACCATTATTTTTTGAGCTAGAAGAACTGATCTATGATTGGGTTGTTGACAGGAAAGCAAAGGCTTTGGTTGTGAACAGGGCTCAGATTCAAGAATTTGCCCTTGCAATGGCACCCCACTTTGAAATAGCCCATGAAGAATTTAAAGCATCACAACACTGGCTGGATAATTTTCTTCAGCGAAGTGAACTGTCTTTAAGACGGTCCACAACACTGTTTAAGCTGGAAGATGCTGAAATTATTAAACGTGCATTTGCATACAAGTCCTTTATTGATGACACTGACTTTTCTAAATACAGTCTTTCAAACATGATTGCTATGGATGAAACTGCAGTGTTTATGGGCCAATCATCTCAAACAACAATTGAGCAGCGGGGTGCCTCCTCAGTGTACATTCCCTGCACTATGTACGAAAGTGCACGTGTTACCTGTATTTTGGCAATTCGTCTAGATGGCACCAAAATCCCGCCGTTAATAATTGCTAAGGGCAAGAAGGATAAGATTGAACGTGTTTCAGGCATTTTTATTCTTGAAACCGAAAAGGCCTGGGCCACACAAGCAGTTATAAGGAAGTGGGTTGATTTAACGCTTCTCCTTGTTATGCGAGGAAGCCAAAGAGGTCTGCTAGTCTGGGATGCAGCCAGCACACACCGTGCTAAAGACATGAAGAAATTTCTTCATGAAAGAAACATAGATCAAATAATGATTCCTGCAGGAATGACGGCCTATCTCCAGACTCTTGATATTGCTATAAATAAGCCATTCAAGGACCATTTGCGGTTGGAAATTAATGACTACATTGAAAATAGAATGGAGAGAGATATCAGCGTGGAAACTTTGTGAAGCCTAAACTACAAGAGGTTGTGACTTGGGTGAAGAATTCATGGGAGAAAATCACTGACAGTTCCATTGCAAATGTCCTACGAGCAGGCTACCTTGACAAGAAGTATTCATTCAAGGACAGTGCAATTGCTAGACATGAGAGATATGGGCCACTGATTCTGAAGGAAATGGCGTCACAACAAAGTCAACAGGAAATTCAGGGATTGGATTGTTATGATGATGTCATAGAAGATGATGACATGATTGTCATTGAATAAATTTTACTTTCTGTTCATACAGTTAATCTAGGTAGGTAAATACCTTATACCATACCGTTAATTCTTCATACGACAAGATTCACAGTTTGTCTGGTTATGCTGGTTTGTGATTAAATAAAGGTCCATTTTTTTTGGTCAGCAATAAATGTGAATTTATCTTACCGTATTTGAAAAATATAAGGCACCCCCCGAAAATAAGACATAGCACCCTTTGGGAGCAAAATTTAATATAAGACAGTGTCTTATTTTCGGGGAAACGCGGTATTTACTAATGGTTTTCACTAGTTATAGGTAGGCAGTCCTATCAGTTACATGGTCATTGTGTTGTTTGCCACTAGATGACAGCACTGACTCTTACCAAGCATACGATTTCTTTGTTTTGGTGACATTCTTTATTAGTTTTTTTTTAGATATTCACTTTGAACACAAATGCTATATCATGCTGCAGGCAGTACATATTACTAGCATTTCCACGTTTATAAATGCACAACAAACATCACTAAAAATATAGAATTTGCTTAAATATAAAAAAAAATGTTAGATACCTTTTCATAGTACAAATTTCAGGATTCTAAGGTAATTGAGAACCACAGAGTAACATTTTCCATTTTTGTAGCTCTCTGGTTATTAGCCTGGGGACCCACACTGCAATGTGGGTCATGTGGTGTGAATCTGCTAATAAGAGAGAAGTGGTTTTCCGCAGTGAAGTTCTCATCCTATATGGCAGTGTATTTGGAGAGAGAATAAATGGGTTTTTGAATTTTTTTATACGATCATCCTAAACCTGTAAAAAATAGACAAAAAAACAGTGTACCTACAATTGAAATTATTTTCATGTGTTCCACTACCTGTAGGGTCTGATACTCTGGTATAGTCATTAGGTCTCTGTAACAAACTATAGTTATGATTATCCTGTTCAGTGTGTGCCATGGATGAGTGACTTTAACCCCTTCCTGAAACAGTGATATTTGGCTACAGTGTTTTTCTTTTTTCGTTCTCACCCTCTGAGAGGCATCCATTTTAAATTTTTCTGTCAACAGGAGGTCTTGTCCTTTGCAAGTTAAGTGGCATTATTTACTATTATATGGTACTATTTAACGAAACGTACCATTTTGTACCATGC
The DNA here is from genome assembly GCA_025379985.1 of Phyllomedusa bahiana. Classification (NCBI taxonomy): domain Eukaryota; kingdom Metazoa; phylum Chordata; class Amphibia; order Anura; family Hylidae; genus Phyllomedusa; species Phyllomedusa bahiana. The sequence goes on from JAODAL010027318.1 coordinate 22,577, forward strand.
AATAAAATGTTAAAGTAAGTGGAATGGTAAAAAAACACAAATCCACAAATGCTTTCTTTTGGCGAGGCGGCGGTGGGGGGGGGGCGTTACATATAGCACAAATGACATGATGACATGATGACTTTAAGGCAATACCAAATACCAACCACCAAATATATGCATTGTATGAACTACAACGTGTATTTTCTATTGAGGTCTATGGGGATGGTTTATTTTCGGTTCTAGATGAAATACTTGTTGGGTGGACAAAGCCTAAGAGTTAGACAGTATTGATAAATCTGCCCCATTATTTTGAAAAAAAAATGTCACAAAAACTGATTCAAAGGACACAGTTTTTTTCAGTCAAACTACACCATCTTATGTTTAAAAGAAGCCTGAAAGGGAATGCATCACCAATATTTTTTTTCCTAATTAAAACCAGATACTGATATACTTTTCTTTTTTTTTTTCTTTATTTTAGATTTTTTATTCTGTTTTCTTTATATGATTATGACCTCAAAATGTTGCTACTTTCTTACCAGTGTCTCTACATAGTATTGATGACCACTGTTTCGGTCTACTGTTGAGCCATACTCTGCTTTGCCAAAACACATGATGTCTCTTTATGGCTATAGGATACTCATTGTCAGTCCCATAGGAATGCATAGAGGGACTCATTCTACATGTACTTCGGTAAGTCGTAGTGCAAGCATTTGACCCAATGGAAGTTCTGACTTTCGATATAAATGTAAAGTTCCATGTATTTCGGCAGTCAGGTCACTTGACTCAATGGACATCCTGAAGAATGATCATAATATTGTGTAGAACCACCAGTAAGAAAAATTAAGTAATTATTGCCATTACTGTTTACCAGAGTCATCTTAACTGCACTATGGACCCTGGGCTTAGTAATGCAGTGGGCCCTGCCTAGACATTTTGGACGACATGCATGAAATTTGGTGTGTGAACGGCAAATTTCATGCGCATAATGAAGGCATACAATGCGGCTAATATATGAACCCACTCTATAGCGGGTCATAAATCAGGCTCATTCCAGCGCTATGGCGACATTTCTGGCTCAGGTATACCACTTTGAAAGTGGTCTGTTCCAGCTGTGATGTGCCTAGAAATACCGTAGCGAAGCTATAAATATGTAGCTTCGCTACGGTTCTAGTGTGCCCCGCCTCCCGAGATCGGGAGGATTACAAAGTGCCTCAGGCGCTATGTAATGCACCCGAGAGTGGCGTGCGGGAGATTTAAAAATGTATGAACGGGCTGTGCCTGATATTGGGCTGAAAAGACGCCAGATATCTGGCGCAGTCCCGTTCATACATGTCGCCCTTTATGTCACACCCGGCTGTGCCTCTAACCACCACCAAACACACCAATATCATCATACCACCTACTTTGGGACACATAGGCAATCTGTAAGACTAAATGGCAGTGCAGGGAACCAATGGCTCCCTGCTCCACCATGGATTTTAAGTGTTTGTAAGTCTTAAAAACACACAAACAGCCAAAGAATCAGCTCCTACCCGGGGATCCAGAGCATGTGTCCATGCATTCACCACCCTGGGACCCTGTGTTTGTGGGACCCCCGGGCAACTGCCTAGTATGCCCAATGGAAAAGATGGCCCTTCTGTTTACCTCAGACTAATTTCTATCACAAAGTAGTTTTATAACTTTGATAACAGACATGTACATGCAAAGAGTTCCCACTATCTGTTCCAGAATTTAGGGTCTTGTATACAGGGTTTGGCATCCAGCTAAAAAGGACATTTGGGTGCAGGGCCGTCATCAGGGCAGTACTGGCCGTATTGCTGTTAAGGGGCCCTGATAAATTATATATATGGGGTGATAGGTGGAGGTGAGGGAACTATAGGGTAATAGGTGGAAAGGTTATGAAGTGATAGGTGGAGGTGGTGGAGGTTGTATTTTGTATTGGCACTAGGATGCATGACACAATGGTGGCGAGTGGTGGGAAAGAGGCGTACCCTTCACCTCCAGCAGATCAGCTGCAGACATGATCTTCAGGGGATCCAGGAAAAGAGTTTAGCACTGCCATTTTTTTTAATGTTCTCATTTTTATGCTGGACTATGCTGGACTCATTGGATTATGTTGGACCAGTGTTGGATTGATTTCTTTAACCCCTTACCGACATATAACATATGAGTACATCATAGTGCTGGGAAGCTACATAGCCAACATTTGTTATCTGCTAATTGCAAATCGCAAATTTCAAAAATAGAAAATGTTTGGAATTTTTTTACGGTACTAAACCATTATGGAAACCGTAAATGTTTGATATTGCCAGATGCATTTCAACCTGTAGAATAAAGATAACGCCGTAAAAGCAAAGCACCTGCAAACATAGCATAAGTAGGTTTTTTTTCACATTTTGCCCCACTTTGAATTTTTTTTACGGTTTCCCAGTATATTGTACGGTAATATGAATAACACCATTAGAAAGTACATCTTGTCCTGCAAAATAAAAGCACTCATATGTCTATATAAGTAGAAAAATAAAAAGTTATGGCTCTAGGAAGGCCAATATGGAAAAACGAACGTCAAGAGAAAAAAAATGGCCTTGGCATTAAGGGGTTAATAAAATGGTGAAAGAGGGTTGGTGTCGGGAACTGTTTATTTCAATAAAATGTTTTTTTTTGTGCAATTTGTGTCTGTTTCTTTTTCCATTTAATTCCAGTGCTAGCAGTGGAGGATATAACAGACACCTCTCCATTACTAGCGCTTGGGCTTGGTGTCAGCCAGCAGTGTTTCTTGTCACCCCAAGGTTGACACTAACCCCTTGTCACTATTACCCCAGTAAAAAATGCATCGGGGTACTGGGAAGAGCCAGGTAACCGTCAAAAGCGGACCCTCTAATGTGATGGTCTGCTTCTGGGGCGGCTGGTATTTTTAGAATGGGAAGGGACCAGTATCGATGGACCTGATAGTATCAGGCTGGCTGGCTGGCATGGCTGGTTATGGAAAATGGTTGGGACTCCAAGTAATTTTTTTAAATAACTTATTTGATGAGAATCCTAAAATGGGCAACTCCTGTAATCATAACAGTGGATGTCCATGTTTAGATTCTCTATAAATAAATACATTTTCAGAAAAAAAATGATGTGAGGTCCCCCCAATTTTCCATAACCAGCCGAGGTAAAACTGACAGCTGCAATCTGATACTATCAGAATGGGAAGGTCCTTCAATACTGTTCCCTTCCCATGCTCAAAATACCAGCCCGCAGCCGCCCCAGAAGAAGACCATCACATTAGAGGGTCCGCTTCTGATGGCTAACCAGCTCTTCCGAGTATCTCTGGTGACATGCAATTCTTTCAAAGACAGAGTCGACAGGCAGGAGGGAAACACGCAGCGGCGATCTCTCATGTGAACGCCGCTGCGTGTTCCTCATAGCCCACAGTGATAATCTCACTGCTAATTGTTTAGATCCGTCTCTGGGTCCGTCCTGTCAGTCTCAGAGGCGGATCTAAAAAGCGTAGTTAACACGGAGTGGAAACGCCGTGTGAACAAGCCTTTACACACACATCACATGCTGCTCTGCTAGGGAGAGGGAGTGTAGCTTCGTGGGCTCTGCTAAGACCTGCCCCCTCCTCCCAAAAGTGCACTGGGGTCCGTTCCTCCTATGCAGGAAGCTATCAGAGTATCGTGCTGCAGGCAGTCAGTGTCTCCAGGACGGTGTCTCAAGACGCTGTCCCAATGCCGCTTCTAATACAGAGAACCTCCTGCAGCTGTTCAGCTGTGGAAGGTTTCACCGGCTCTCATTTGCGAGAACCTCTCGCCTAACCTGGGATGGTTGACATGTATGCCTTTTGATATGCCAGCAAAGTCTACAGTGAGTGCATTGTTTTAAGCCCCCAAACTCTGCTTTAATAAGCTATAAGGTGAAAGCTGTTGGCATTCATCAGGTGGACCTTTGGTGGTCATTCTACATGTGGGCTTGTAGAGTGTTTGTATCTTTAAAAGGAGATGCTTCAGGATCATAAATTCACCTTGTTTTCCTGTATTAAACTGGTTAAATATTGAACGCCTTTAATAACTCTGATGATACAGGCTAATGACTTGTAGATGGTATGCTTTACGCCCAAGAAGGGAGGTAACTATAATAAGTAGAAATATGAGCATCGTCAGCCAAAACTGCTTCAAAACAAGAATGTTGTTTGTGGAGCGTGTATCTGAACTCTGTGTATTTAAAGGGACACTTTCATAAGAAAAAAGGTAGTCGAAATTCATGAAAAAAAAATTGATTTAATTATTTTTATTTTTGCAGTTAAACAATAAAAAAATAATACATTAATGAATATTGTTTTTCGATAAGCAAACTCCTGAATACCAGGTCAGACTATTGTCTGTTCACTGTTGCTGCAAGATCATCTCATTATGACAGTAAGTGAAGGATTGAAAAGACAGATTGACAGCACTATTGATCTTGCTAGGCATAGACAGGCCAGGCAATGACAAATGGCCCAGGCTAACCTGAATTTCAAAGTCTAAGGTATTCACCTTTAACCCTTGCAAGAAGAAGAGGACTTTGTGAGTTGGCTGCAATCCCCAGGTCCTGTATAGACAGTCAGCAGCTAATAGCAGCAGAGCTAAATAGATAGTCAGACAAGGTCGGTACATGAATAACAGGTCAATTAATGTGGGGCAAGCAATCATACATTGGGAAAGACAAAAATACAAGCAGGGACGTATCCAGATATAGTTGTGCAGTGGCTCATGTCAGCCCATTTCTGACACAATACCTGCAGGTTGTTGCCGGTTAACTTATTGCCTTTGGGCCTTCGTTGATCATTCACCCTAAACTGTTAACCATGAATGCCTCCTTAGTAAATGTGACTGTCCATCAATGTCAGTTGCTGGTGCATCCCTCGCCTCATTGTTTTCCAGTGCTAGGACTGGTAAGGTGTATAACTCTATAGCATCACCACTGGATGGTATGTTAAACTTTATTGGCCCAGTCTGACTCTAGCACTGGTTTCTGCTTTATCATACACGACTGTTGTGACATCCATCTTCTTTGTGACGGTCAGGTCAAGGCTATCATTTGGTTATGGCTGTGGTTTGTCTTATTGGTACAAATTGTGCCCTCCTACCCTGACTTTGCTCTTATCTGCTGATTCCACACAGCTTCTATACACATGCCCCAATGGCAGGTTGTTACGTAAGCCTGAGCATAGGCTTGTCCCAATCTCATAAAAATGACAAGTAGTGGTAAAACATATCAGGGGTTATAGGTGCTTTAAATATTGAGAATGTTACATTTTTATACATTAATCATATATGATGTCTAGCTTTGATGAAGTGCTTATCCGGGATTAGTGGTTAGTCAGCAGGTGGCTACAGTGCTTATTGTTATCTGAATGTCTCTTGTAGCGACATATTAAATCTTATTGACTGCATTTAGTGATTACATATATGATCAGCCATTACATTAAAACTACTGACAGGTGAATTTAATGGCATTGATGATCTCATTACAGTGGCACCTTTCTAGAAATGGGATATAAAAAGAGCGAGTAGAAGTGATTAGAGCAACTTTGACACAGGTCAAGTTGTGATGGTTAGATGATTGGATAAGAGCTTTTCCAAAACAGCAGGTCTCTTGTTGTGTTCCTGGTATACAGGGGTTAGTACCTTACAAAGAATCTAAAAAAGGACAACCAGTAAACCAATGACAGGGTCATGAGGATAATCCATCTGGCGTGATCCCGAAGAAGACATACTGTACATAAATTGCTAAAAAAAAAGTTTTTGCTGGCTATGATAGAAATGTGTCAGAACATATGATACATTGTACCTTCCTGTATATTTGGTTATGTAGCCTCAGACTTTGTCACAGTGCCCATGAGTACCACTGTCCACCACTTGAAAGTGCCTGCAATGGCCACATGAGCACTGAAACTTGAGCAATGGAAGAAAGTGGTCTGATATTAAATCATGTAGACAGTTTTGCAGGTGCATCTCGTGTCGTGGGCGCACCTTTGCCCCTGTCCTCTCCACTTCTGGGACTGCGAGTGGCCTTGCGACTTGCTTGTTGGGTCGCAGGCGCACTTGCAGTCTGGGTCACAATCGCCATTACTCACCTCTCCCCGCTTCCTGCGCTGTCTCTGCTGGGTGGCGTGTGCGTTACCACTCCCTAGTGCATGTGCGGACCAGCTCTATAAAATTTAAAGGGCCAGCGTACCAGTAATTGGATAATTGCCAGGCGCTGGTCCTATACTACCCATCTTTCCCCTGACCTCCCTGACGGATTCTTTGTGCCACTAGCCTAGGTTTGAAAGCATTCTCCTTTGTTTCAGTCGATACCATGTACCAGTCCTCTTCTGCCTACATCCCTTGACCACAAACCTTGCTGCCTGCCCTGACTATTCTGCTTATCTAGTGACTTTGTTCCAGTCATACCTCGGCTGCCAATGCGGCAGGCTCTGGAGAAAACCAGTGGCCCTTTAGACTCCACTTCCTGGGGTGGCTTATACCTTCACCCACGGTGGCCCAGTAGATCCACCACCTCCGGTTGTTACAATTGGATCCGGCCATGGATTCTGCCAAGGTGCTGGATTTCGAAGATGTCTCCTTGGTGGTCACCCACCAATTCCGTCCAATTGGCCAGCAAATCCAACAGGTGCAACAGCTGACCTCGATGATGCAGCAGCTTCTCACTGCCCAGCAGCAGCAGCCTACACCTGTGGTTTACGCAGCATCAGCGGTTCCAGCGGCGTTTGTCAGCCCCAAGTTGCAACTTTGAATGCCAACAAAATTTGCTGGGTATCCTAAAGCCTGTAGTGGGTTCATCACTCAGTGCTTCTTGCACGTGGTGCTTATGGCCAATGTTTTCCCTACTAAATGGTCCAAGTTGACTTTCGTGGTCAGCTTTCTCTTTGGGAAAGCCCTGGCATAGGTTATTCCCCTCTAGGACAAAGTGACCCAGTTCACCCAAATCTCCATGTGTTTTGGTTTATTTTCCATGTGTCTTTGGGGAAAACATCCCCATGGTCTTCTGCAAAACCCACATGCTGAATCTGCGTTAAGGGGACTCCTCCTTTGGGGAATATGTGGTACAATTCCTTTCCCTTGCTTTTGGAATTTCGGGAATGATGAGCCCTAAGACCCAAGTTCAAAAAGGGGGCCTCCCCGAAAATAAGGATGTGCCATTCACTCGAGATTTTCCATCTTCCCTGAATGACCTTACCCACTTGGCCACTCGTATAGACGTGCACTTTACTGACAGACAGGAGGATCTCCATCAAGAATGTGGACCGGTCCTGTTGCACCATCTACCCTGTCTTGCTCCGGTGTTCCAAAGAGCTCCACTGCCTCCTTCGCTGCCTCCTGCCGAAGAGCCCATGCAAGTGGACAGATCCCACCTGACCCAGCAAGAATGGTCCCATCATTGTGAAAATCTGTGCCTCCATTGTACCAGTCTTGAACTCCACTGCAGGGATTGACCGCAACATAATCCCTCTCTTATGCCTGACCATGCCAGTGCAAATCTTGACCAGTTCTGGAATTTTTGTTCAAGTTCTGCTTTTTAGACTCTGGATGCGGAATTTCTAGATGTTCCCCTGGTGATTGTGTTGGGGGTTTATTATCGACAAATTTGAAATCGGCAAGTTTTTTTTTTTTGTTGATCAAAATTTTTAGATTGCGAAAAATTTTAGGTTAAAATCTGGGGATCATTTATTAATATGGCCTTTTTTGGCGCTTCCTGTTTTTTGGGGGGCCAAAAATAGCTTACAAAATAGAGCAGGGTGAGATGTGTGTGGACGTCATGACTGGGGGTGTATGGTTGCGATTGCGGAAAAATTCAATGCCCTCGTTTTACATAAAACAGCCCTTCCTGTTCATGATCAGTGTCTCTAAAGCGTTCTAGCAGTAAAACGTGCGCTCTGCCTGTGCCCAAAACAGCCAGCAAAATTATTCTATTTTTCCGAGAAAGCTCTACTGTTAGCTGTGACCTTACAATTTTTAGATCAGAGTTGGGGAAGATTTTTGTAGTTGGAAGGAATCAAAAGGAGCTCTAGCTGTAAAGTCACGGGGAGGAGCGGGGGGGGGGGGCCCCTGCGGGCGAACCAGACAAGCTCTATAAAGAATACTGGATAAAGTTCCCCAAGATTAGGTAGACTTTGCACTGGAAATAGCTTTTTTATTACAGTTTTCTATTGAATATTTCTTTTTTTTGGGGCAGCCTGAATTATATTAGGTACACATCTTTTCTAAAAAATGCAGGTCTTTTTGTTAGGTGCAAAACCCCACTTTTATTATCAATATACATTTCAGATAGGGTTTTTTTTAAATTTTGCCCATTCCAGCTTTGTTGTATAGCCACCTTGCAGTTAAATTAGAATCCGGGGCAAATTTTTTTAGTCACACAGGTTGATAGGTGCCCAAAAATCCCTTTTTATTATCCAAAAATCATTTTTACGATACGTGTTTTTTCCTTTTGGCATACAGCTTTGTTCTTGGGCACCTTGCATTAAATGTGATACAGAAATTTTGTAGTCCCCACAGGTGAATTGTTAGGTGCCAAAAAAATTTACCTTTTTTTTTTTTTATTAGCTGAAAACATTACAGATACGTGTTTTTTTTTGCACTTTGGCCCGTCCAGGATTTTGTTTTGATAGATTTTCTTTACTTGCAGTTAAATTTGAATTTTCCAGCAATTTTGTTTTGTTTGGGGGGATTTGAGAATAGCTGTGATTTGCCGTCTTTTAATAAGAGACTTTCCAAAATCTTCCTTTACCTTCTCAAAATTTTTTATTTTTTGCATGGAGTGAAATTGGTGGAAAGCGGCAAGGGGGGGGGTAGGACTGGAGGTGAGGTAAGAGGAAGGTGCTCTTCCAGTGCTGGCGACAACACGCATCCCAAAGGGGATGTCGTTGCGGGACTGTCGGCTGTCATCGTGGGTCGGGGCCCTGTGAATTCGAAACGAAAGCATCGCCAATCGCCCTTCGGGGTTTAAATGAAACCCTGTTCCCAGGTCTTCCCTCCTCGTCCTCCCAGTCCGGGGCCACAAATGTCGTCATCAGCATCTCAGCATCCGTCCAACATGAAGACCCCAAAATGTCAACTCGTGTACCCCCTGTGGAAATCCATTTTTAAAGACCTCTTGATGAAAAAAATGGGTTGGGTCAGAGGCTGTTAAAAGTCAAGAGGCAAGAGGATGTTTTTTCTTGCTCTGACCCCCAGTTACTGATGCCATCGAGGAGGAAAAGGAAAAGCCGGTCATCGGCAAAAATCCGGGCGGTCGGCAACACCTTGCAGTCCCTTTTGCTTGTAGCCCGCAGCCCTGGATGAAAATGTCAGGACGACGAAGTCACTGTGGGGAGATGATGATGACGCTTGCGGATAAAACGGGTCTTTTCAGCAAAATTTTTGCTTGCGGCGTTTCCTGGACGGGAGGAAGAGATGGGGTGTGCAGTACGGGTCCGCCTAAAAAAGGGAGAGTGCGGGTCGCAAAAGCCCGTGTTTATTCCGCCACCCACAGTCGGCAAACCCCGTCCTCGCTTATCACCGTCAAAAAAGCCCAGGCTCTAAAGCCTGGGCCTTTTTGAGCAACCCTCTGATTCCCAGCGTGTCATATGCCGCCTTTCCCGAAAAAAGCTAAGAGAGGCAAAACCTTGGTGGTTAACCCCCACCAATGTCTGTCAATGCAGGAATGATGAGTTGAAATGGGGGGAAAACATTTGGCCAAAAAGGCAGAGACGCCGGCCCTCCAACCACTGTCACCCTCTGTTCCGCCCCCTCCTCCTCCTGCCCCCACCAAGCTTTCCTCGCTTCCATGTTTCAGAGTCATGATCGGGGTCAGCCTCGGCTTCGCCTGGGCGCGGTACTCCCCGTCGCCGGTACCACCGCACCCCCGAGACCCATCCCCCTTCCCCCCTTTCCCCCGCCAGTTTGATGACCTGCAGGCGTACAGCGGCCGTCTAGCAGCCAGCCTTCTGTTTTCCCATTTTTGGGAGCAGAAAAAACATTTTAAACCCCAAAACCATCCCAAAAAAAAAAGCCTGAATGTCGGCTTGCCAGGTTTTTGGCTTGGGAAAATTTCCCTTTTCCTTTTGGTGGCACAGATGGGTTCCGCCACATCATGGCCCTTCCCTGCCCCCAATCCCGATGCCGAGGGGGCATTTCTTTCCCAGAAAAGCCGTCCCTCCCCTGGCCAGCCCGTGTTCTAAAATTTCAGCGGTTGTCTGATTGTGGCCGGGAAAATCCTCTGACCCCGACCATGGACTAACCCGGGGCCCAAGGCCGCTATATCTCTGTGACAGCTAGGGTGAGCTGGGTGGATTCTCTGGGGGTGACGGTGGCTCTCGGCTCGGCGCCGCTCTTAAAAACCGCGGGTGGTGCGGGTTTTTCCCCAAGGGCCCCTTGGGGGCATACATCCCCAGAAAAAAACCAGGCTGTGTTAAAATTAATCTGTCTTGGAGACCGTCCCACACAGGCAGGAGCTGGGAGGGTCTAAGCAACGAGACCCCAGCGCTGGTGGGTGCCAAGAACCTTGTGCCAGGGAAAGGTTGGTGTCGAAACGGGCGAAATCTGTGGCCCCCTTAAGACGGTAGGCTGGAGCACTCCCTTGCCCGGCACATGTCTGAACCTTGTCGTCCAAAAAAATTTTTAAAAGAGTACCCGGGTCTGGACTGCCGCGAGGGGGGCTCGAAATCTAAATTGCACTTCCGCCCTTCGCCCCTGCTTCGTCCCCCCCCTTTGGGTGCGTTTCGCATCGCTGGGCCTCCCCGTAAAACCCTCTCATTGTTGACGTGGGAACACGTGGGAATCCACCCTCCACTGCTCCCGCGATTGTGGCGCAGGCAATGCCTTAACGTCGAAGTACACATGGCCCCGACAAGCAGCGGTGCGGTCCTTGGGGTGTTGAGCCCCGAGAGTGGAGGCAGTTGAAAGAGTCTGCACCTCCTTTGCCAGTTTTGAAAAAGCCACCAAAATGGTCGTGCGGACAATGCCCCTTTTCAGCTGAGTTTTTGGTGATCTTGTTTGTAAAAGATCTTGGACCCTCTGAAAAAAAAAAGGTCCGCCAGGCGGAAAGGAGACGGACAAGATGCGGACACGGACCTTTCTTCCTTAAAACCACAAGGCCCGACAGTTTCACTTTCTCGGTTTTTCATTAGGCAGTGGTTCGGGGTCCAGGGCTGTGCAAAGGGGGCCATAGCTCTAGGGTGCATATTCAGGGGAAGTCAGGGCTGTGTTTAAGCTGTGCCCGGGGAACGGGGAGGAGGAAGAGTATTCCCAGAACCGATGTTACCACGTCCCTGCCTTTTGGAAGAGGTTGGGGAAATTTGGGGGAGGAGGAAGATGGGAAGATCAGTTTGCTAGTGCCCCTGACCCCGAGGTTGGGGAAAACAAGGGTCCCTCTCCCATAGGCTTGGATGCTCCATTTTCCCAAAAATGATCCTGCATTTAAAGGGCCTCAAAAAAGAACAACAGCTACTGGGTGGCCACCTCCTGGGTCCCGGTACAAAACAAACTCAGCTTTCCTTCACCCACCCAATAGAGTAAAATGCGGAAAGGAGACCTTGTGATGATAAAATGGAGACATCTTTTGGTCTGCTTCACGTTCCCAAATGTCACGGTGGAAAAACTCAGCGAGTGACGCAGTAGAGTGCCAAGTAGCCGTGCGGCCAGCAGCAGCAGGCCCAAAAAATGGCGAAGCCCAATGGGTGACTCTGGGAATCTTTATTTCCACCTCACCCAAAAATCCCCAACAAAGGACCGCTTAATTCAGGTGCAGACTTCTGCGTCTCAAAAACGATGTTTTTGGATGTGTTCCGGACCCATAGACTTTGGGTATCCAAAATGGACGAATGGCCCCGGGTCCTCGCCCCGCCCTAGAGGTGTTGTCTGCCAGCAGCCAGGTCATATCTGGCGGCCCTTTAGCCAGCTGGAGGAGTCATTTTAGACAAACGCTCCGGTTTACACAGATAATGGGATCGTTTGACTTTCATTCAAGATAATTTAGGATGGACCTTTTGTGTTGTGGCCCAATTTTCGAGGGCCCCCGATTAGTTGCCGGTTCTTCACATTTCCTTTCAAAAAGAAATGGTCCTCTTGAAAACTTTTTTTTAAATGATAATTTCTTACTCAAATTTTTTTTCTCTTTTCCCAAATGTTCATTTTGTGGGACAGCAAGTTTCATGACAACACCCTATTCCCTTTTCTCACTTTATCTTTTTGAAGTTTTCGCATTGTCAATGGTTTTGAGGTCATGTTGCTGTGAGATACAGCTATAATTATGGCCTTTTGGAAAAAGAAATGTGGGGTTTTAAGTGGCATTTCTCCTCCAATTTTTTAAAAGTGGCTGGAAGTCTATTTATAATTTTTTGGGGTCTGTTGCTGTGAGTTCAGCAATAATTATGGGCTTGGAAAAAAAATGTGGCTTTAAGTGGATTTCTCCTCCAAAATTTTCGTGGTGAGGAATTTTTTGGGTTTATGCTGCTTGAAATGCAGCAATACTACAGGGGTTTTATTATAAAAAAAAGTTGTTTCTAAAGAATTTGTTCTTCACAATTGTCCAAAGTGGGTCAAGGGTCATGCTTTTAATTTTTGGGGATTTTGCTGTGAATCAGCTATATAAGGTCCATTATAAAAAAATGTTGTTTCTAACAGACATTTGTTCTTCACAAATTTTCCAAAAGTGGGTCAAGGGTCATGTTTGAATTTTTGGGGGGATTTTTCTGTGAAACAAAGCTATACTACAGGTCCTATTACAAAAAATGTTTTTTCTAAAAAGACATTTTTTCTTTCCCAAATTTTAAGAGGGTCAAGGGTGATGGTGCTGTAGAAAAAGGAAAAAAAGGTAGGCAATGTTAAAGGCACATATTGCAAAATGATTTTTTTTGCAAAATTTTTTAAAATAGCTATCAATCCTTGTATTGAGACAACCCATTTAATAAATTAAAAAAAGAGAAACAAAACTGGTGGGGGTTCCCTCCTATTTTAAAAATGTGTTTTTTAGAATTAAATACAAAAAAAATTGTGTACAAAATAGCTGGGAAAAAAAATTCCTTGAATTGTAAAGGGAGGTAAGAAAACTTGACCAGATGTAGGTTATTCAGAGGACATGGAGTAGGAGCATGGGCAGAGAACAAAGTACAGAGACAATTTCCCCCAGCACGTTTAGTAAAAAAAAGAAAAATAATCAAGAAAAGGGCACCTGGGGGGAAAGGAGCGTTAACCACCAGTTTTTCCAAGTGAAATCAATTGGTCCGCATCATAGGAGGGGCAAGGCTCCCAGGACGGGGCGTTTTGTCAGTGAAACTAAAATGGTGGTTGAAAGACTCCTTTTTCCGGCCTTTTTAATTGGGGGGCATGAGGTTTGGGGCTAGCGTGGCCCGGAAAAGGGATAGTCAATGTCCAGTGAAAATAAAAAGGTGGTTAAAGACTCCCTTTTTTGGGACTTTTTAAATTTGGGGTCATGCAGGTTTGGGGCTATTTCGTGGGGGAGGACAGGTATAGTCAATGTCCGTGAAAATAAAATGGGGGTTTAAAAAACTCCTTTTTCCCCGGGACTTTTTTTGGGGTCAGCAGGTTTTGGGGCTCTGTGGCCAGGACAGGTTTAGAATGTCCGTTAAACTAAAAATGGTGGGGTTTAAAGACTCCTTTTTCGGGCCTTTTAAAACTTGGGGTCAGCCGTTTGGGGTCACTGTGGCCCCGGACAGGTATAGCAATTTTCCGTAAAATAAAATGGTGGTTGAAAGACTCCTTTTTCCGGATTTTTTTTAAACTGGGGTCATGCGGGTTTTGGGGGTCATGCGTGGCCAGGAAGGTTAGTCAATTCCAGTGAAACTAAAATGGTGGTTAAAGACTCCTTTTTCCGGCACTTTTTTAATTTGGGGGCAGCGGTTTTTGGTCTCTGGGCCAGGGCGGTTTTAGTAATGTCCGTAACTAAAAGGTGGTTGAAAGATTTTTTTTTTCCCTTTTTAATCTGGGGTCGACGGTTTTGGTCAAAATGTGGACAGGAAAAAGTTTTAGCAATGTCGTTAACTAAAAAGGTGGTTGAAGACTCCTTTTTCCGGGAACTTTTTAATTTTGGGGTCATGCAGGGTTTTGGGGGTCTGCTGTGGCCCCGGACAGGTTAGTCAATGTCCAGTGAAACTAAAATGGGGGTTGAAAAAACTCCTTTTTTGACCCCTTTTTAAATGGGGTCTTTCCAAAGGGTTTGGGGGTCATGCTGTGGCCCAGGGGGGAAAAGGGATAGTCAATGTCCCGGGGAAACTTTAAAAGGTGGTTTTAAAGACTCCTTTTTCCGGGGACTTTTTTTTAATTTTTTGGGGTAAAAAAAGGGGTTTTGGGGTCATGCTGTGGCCCAGGACAGGGATAGTCCCAAAGTCTAGGGTGAAACTAAAATGGTGGGGTTTAAAAACTTTCCCTTTTTTTCCCGGACTTTTTTTAAATTTGGGGGCCCTTTCAGGTTTGGGGGGCCCTGCTATGCCCCGGACAGGTATAGTCAATGTCCAAATGAAAACTTTAAAAAAATGGTTTAAAAGATCTTTTTCCGGCATTTTTTAAAAGGGGTCTGCAGGTTTGGAGTCATGCTTTTGGCCCAGGGGCGGTATAGTCAATGTCCAGTGAAACTAAAATGGGGGGTTAAAAGACTCCTTTTCCCCTCACTTTTTAATTTGGGGGGTCAGGGAAAGGTTTTTAAAGGTTTTTAAAATGCGGTCCGGGGCAGGTCTAGTTAAAGTCCCGTTTTTAAATTAAAATTGGGGGGGTTGAAGATCCTTTTTCTTGCACCTTTTTTTTAATTTTGTTTGGGTTTAGACAGGTTTAATGGTCCCAAAATGTGGTACCCGAACAGGTATGTCAAAGTCCAGTTTTAAAATAAAAATGGTGGTTTTAAAGACTCCTTTTTCCGACACTTTTTAATCTGGGGCATTTCAAAGGTTTGGGGGTCATGCTGGGGGCCCCGGCGGTTAGTCAATTTCCAGTGAAAAATAAAAAAGTTTGGTTTTTAAAAACTCCTTTTTCCGGAAATTTTTTAAACTGGGGTCATGCAGGTTTTGGGGTCATTTTGTGGCCCAGGGGCGGTTTTGTCAATTTTCCCGTGAAACTAAAATGGTGGTTTTGAAAGATCCTTTTTTTTGCACTTTTTAATTTGGGGTCAGTTGGGTTTTAAAGGTCATTTCTGTGGTACAGAACAGGTATAGTTTAAAAGTCCCCGTTCAAAATAAAATTTGGGGGTTGAAAGATCCTTTTTCGGGGACTTTTTAAAACTTGGGGGCTGCAGGTTTGGGGTCATGTGTGGCCCAGGACAGGGATTTGTAATGTAGTGAAAAATAAAAATGGTGGTTGAAAGGGCTCCCCTTTTTTCCCACACTTTTTAATATGGGGTATTTCGGTTTGGGGCTATGCTGTGGCCAGGACCCGGTATTGTCAAAGTCCGTGAAAAATAAAAAAGGTGGTTGAAAGACTCCTTTTTCCGGGATTTTTAATTGGGGGTCATGCAGGTTGGGGGTCATGCTGGGCCCAGGGAAAAAGGTATGGGCAATGTTAGTGAAAATAAAAAAGGTGGTTGAAAGACTCCCTTTTTTCCCGGAAATTTTTAATTGGGGGGATGCAGGTTTTGGGGGGCCTGCTATGGCCCCGGGGCAGGTATAGTCAATGTTTCCCGGGGGAAATAAAATTGTGGTTGAAAGACTCCCTTTTTCCCGGGACTTTTTAATAGGGGGATGCAGGTTTGGGGCTCAAAGCTGTGGCCCAGGACCCGGTATAGTCAATTCCAGGTGAAACTAAAAAAGGTGGTTTTAAAAAACCCCCTTTTTCCCCGGGATTTTTTAATTTTAGGGTCAGACCCGGTTAATGGTCATACTGCGGTCCAGGACAGGTATAGTTAATGTCCCGTTTTAACTAAAATGGTTGAAAAAACCCCTTTTTTTTTGCACTTTTTAATTGTGGGTCAGACAGGTTTAAAGGTCAAATGTTTTACAGAACAGGGGATAGTCAAAAGTCCAGTTTAAAAATAAAATGGTGGTTTAAAGCCCCCTTTTTTGACAAATTTTTAATCTGGGGGGCATGCAGGGTTTTGGGGGTCATGCTGTGGCCCCGGGGGAAAGGGTTTTTAGTCAAAAAATCCCGTGAAACTAAAAAGTTTGGGTTGAAAGACTAAAATTTTTTTGGCCCCTTTTTTAAAATTTGGGGTAAAGCAGGTTTTGGGGGGGCCCTGCCTTTTGGGGGAGGACAGGGATTTTTCAATGGGCCCCGTGAAACTTTAAAAAGGGGGGTTGAAAGATCCTTTTTCCGGCACTTTTTAATCTGGGGGCATGCAGGTTTGGGGTCATTTCTGTGGCCCCGGACAAGTATAGTCAATTTTCAGTGAAAAATAAAAAGTGGTTTAAAGGGTCCTTTTTCTTAAACACTTTTTTTATCGGGGTCCCTGCAGGGTTTGGGGGTCTGCTGTGGACCAGGGGAAAGGGAAAGTCAAAGGGCCAGGGGAAACTAAAATGGGGTTGGGGAAAAAAAAAAAAAAAAAAAAAAAAAAAAAAAAAAAAAAAAAAAAAAAAAAAAAAAAAAAAAAAAAAAAAACTCCCCCCCCCCCCCCCCCTTTTTTCCGGCACTTTTTTTAAAATTTGGGGGATTTCAGGTTTGGGGGGGTCATGCTGGGGGGCCAAAAACAGGTATAGTTTAATGTTTCCCGTGAAACTAAATGGTGGTTGGGAAAGGGCTCAAATTTTCCGGCACTTTTTAATTGGGGTCATGCAGGTTTGGAAACATGTGTGGCCCCGGAAGGTATAGTCAATGGCCAGTGAAAAATAAAAAAGGTGGGTTTAAAGGGCTACTTTTCCCGGGAATTTTTTATTGGGTATTTCGGTTTGGGGCCTGCTGTGGCCCAGGACAGGTTTTAGTTTTAATGTTTTCCCGTGAAACTAAAATGGTTTGGGTTTAAAGACTCCTTTTTCCGGGGAATTTTTAATCTTTGGGGGCATGCAGGTTTGGGGCTCCCTGCTTTTGGGCCCGGGCGGTTATGTCAATTTCCCGGAAAATAAAATGGTGGTTGAAAGAAATCCATTTTTCCCGGGAATTTTTAATCTGGGGTCATGCAAAGGGTTTTGGGCTCAGCTGTGGCCCAGGGGGCAGGAATAGTCAATGTCCAGGTTTTAACTAAAATGGTGGTTTAAAGGGGTCCTTTTTCTTGCACTTTTTAAACTGTGGGTCAGATAGGTTTTTTTTAAAAAATTTGGGCCCTATGTGGTTTCAGACCAGGTATTTGTTTAATGTCCAGTTCAACTAAAATGGTGGTTTTTAAAGAATCCTTTTTTCCCGGGAATTTTTAATCTGGGGGGCATGCAGTTTGGGGCTCTTTCTTTGGCCCAGGACAGGTATAGTCAATGTCCAGTGAAACTAAAATGGTGGTTGAAAGACTCCTTTTTCCGGCACTTTTTAATCTGGGGTCATGCAGGTTTGGGGCTCATGCTGTGGCCCAGGACAGGGATAGTCTATGTCCAGTGAAACTAAAATGGTGTTTGAAAGACTCCTTTTTCCTGCACTTTTTATATCTGGGGGTCATGCAGGTTTGGGGCTCATGCTGCATTCCAGGACAGGGATATTCAATGTCCAGTTTCAAGTAAAATGATGGTTCAAATCATACTGCCTTCTGGCACTTTTTAATTTGTGGGTCATGCAGGTTTAAGGCTCATGCTGTGGTGCAAGACAGGGATAGTGAATGGTCTGTGATTTTTTTTCTGTGGCTTTTATAACCTAAGTGTGTTGCCTAAGATGTAGCACGTATCCATTTGACTGTTGTGGATGTTAATTCCAGCTTCTCCAGCCCTGTTTGGTTGTAAGAATGAAGGTGTTGTTGCTCTCCCATAGACTTTAATGGTCATCGGTCATAATCTATCATCGACCATCAAATATCTTGTCGATGATGGTCGACTATCGACCATTGACCGATGTCGATGGCCAACGTAATCGCTCAACACTACTGGTGACTAAGGATCACCTCTCTGTGTTTCACCTAGATAAATCTCTGGCCATCTCCTCTGTTAGTGGTGAACTTCGAAGTGACTCCATTCACTATTGCACTGAACTTGTGTCTCTTCTCTTCAGCAATTCTCCTGAAACTCCAGTGGCTGCAGTGCCATGCCCCTATACTTAACTGGAAGATGGGTGAAGTCACTCGTTGGGAACAAGACTGCAAGTCTTGCTGCTTAGTGACACTTCACCCGGTGGGCCCCACTTCTCCACTGACGCCTTTCAAGCCTTTACCAGGTCTACCTACTCCGTATCAGGACTTTGCAGATGAGAAACAGGCTGAGACCCTTCCACCTCATAGCCCATATAATTTCCCTTTAGACCTGCTGCTTGCTACTAGTCCTCCCCGAGGCAGGGTCTACCCATTAACTGTGCCAGAGACCCAGGCTATGTCGGCTTATGTACAAGAGAACCTCCAGAAGGGGTTTATATGCAAGTCTTTTTTTCCTGCCGGTGCCGAATTCTTCTTTGTTGAGAATAAAGACGGTTTGCTACGCCCCTGCACTGATTATCGTGGCCTTGATAAGATGACCATGAAAAACCGATGTTCATTATCGCTAATCATCGAGCTCTTTGACCATCTCCGTGGAGCCAGAATTTTTTCTAAATTGGACTTGTGCGGGACTTATAATCTTGTTTGAATTCATGAAGATGACGAGTGGAAGATGGTCTTTAACCCCTTACCAACGTTTGACGTATGAGTACGTCATAGCGCCGGTAAGCAGCTTTGAAACGGGATCGCGGAGCGATCCCGCTTCACAGCTGCCGGGTGTTAGCAGCTAATTGCAGCTAACACCCGGCGGTTTTGCGACACCGCCCGCCTGCGCTGTTTAACCCATCAGGCGCCGCGGAAAAGATGACCGCGGCGTCTGAATTACTGAGAAGCGGTGCCGCGCACCGTTTTTCAGCCTGATTGGTGTTGCAGATTGCAGCTATCTGGAGTAGAAGCAAAGGCATACAGACCGTTGTGGAAGTAAATCCATTTATGATGTTTACTGGAGATACCAGCCCCCTTTTACATGCTTAATTTGAGTCTTGCCAACATGGGGTCAAAGGATGCGTAACGGGTACAGTAAAAAAACTAGCATAGCAATGCATAAGTAAGAAACACTTAACACATAATCAGCGCCACCGCGTCTGTAGACTTAAGTTCTTTAACATAAGCGTACTGTTTATATACTTAAAACCCCCTTTCCCAAACGCAAAGGCTTAGCCCATTGGGCCGAGCTTAACTGATCTAGAATGCCTTTCTGTATCAGAGGCTTCGTGAAACATCCCGAGCTTTTCCTCAGTTGGGCAGAAACTGTAATTCCAGAACTTCTTGTTCTTAAAGACCCCCGTAAAAATTAAACTTAACGCGATAGCTTGGTTCTTGGGTTACTCTTCCATCTGTGCAAGGCAAGACACCCTTTGGGTTTTCTTCAAAGATTTTGTTGGTTAAACGTTTTTGACCCAAGTCGCCAAATATTCCCGGGTACCCAATGGCCCTTGACTTGCACCGCTGTGCAACGTACTCTGCCTGTTGAGGAGAGTGTTCACACAGTTTTCTGCTAGCCCAGTTTACAGCGCCACCTAAACAAAAAAAACAGAAACCCTGGGGATTTTCTGTCCCCCCGGGTCCCCGGCCCAATCAGCATCAACGTACCCTATTAGGTTACATTGGGTTTTACTTTTTTGGAAATTTCTTTTGAGTGAGAGTTCCCCTTTAAAAGGATGACTCTCTTACACCATTCCAATCCTCTATTTGGCATTAGGTTTTTCTGCAAAAAAATTTCCTAGGGCGCGCAATTTTCTGGCCTTGTAGCAGTGGCAAGTTCAAATTTTTTCCTATGCCCTCCGTTTTGGGTTTTTTCATTTGGTCAATTTGTCTTTTGTTCATTTCTTTCAAATATTGGGTTTCATGGGAGACTTCACTGCTTTTGCATCTTCCAACCCAAAAAATCTCAATTATTTCCTGTATTTTGTGCCTGATTTAAAAAAAACTTCCATTTTCTTCCCTTTCGATTTGAATGCGGGTATTACTTATTTTTCCAAATCTTTGGTCTCAAAATTCGTTTCCCCAAGGTTTGTTATTCCTTGTTCACCCCCTTCTCGCCAAAACAGACTAAAAGATCATCCAATAAATAACCAAAAAACCACTGTCTGTCAATCTCTTCGGACGGGCAGTGTTCCCCCTTACCCCCGCTAAAAGTCCTTTGGGTTAAGGACCTCTTTTAATTTCATATTCCAGCTCGGCGGCCTGCTTTGCCCCATAATATTTTTCTGAAATTTGCATACTAGGTCTGGTCTTTGCTCGTCTTTAAACCCGGGTGGTTTTTCCCAGTAAATGTCTTCAGTTAATCGCCTTTAAGAAACATTTTACATCGAAATTTTTCACCTGCATTTCTTGATAAGCACCGAGTAAATTTTGATTTTGCGTGTTTAACCCACGGGAGCGAAGTTCACGTAGTCTTCCCCATTTTTTTTGAAGTATCCCTTGCAATATCTTGCTTTATATTTTTAAATGGTGCTTTCAGCAGTTTTTTAATTTTAAAAGTCCTTTAAACACCCAAATTTGCTTTTTTGTTGGCTTTTCTTTCACCCACTTTTTTAGTGTCATGAAAAGATTTTATTTTTTCCCTTTGCTCCCTTTATCCATTTATGGTTCCCTTCCGGGAGCGAGACTTTCTTCCCAGGATGCGGGTTTTCATGGACGCTAACTGCACTCCCCTTGATGGAGCGCGCTGGTGCTTTTCCCTTTTTTTTTTATTAAACCCCTTTTGGTTCTATATTTTGGGGGGGTTGTGTCATCTCACTCATGGTTTGGTTTGTATGACTTCGTTTTTCTTGTTCAGAGGTGCATGGCCGTCTGATCACTGCAATTTTTCCCTCTGTTTTTGATTCCAGTTAGTCATCACACCACCCTTTTTAGTTCTTAAATAAAATGACACTGGTAAATAACTCTTTTTGTTTTTGTGTTGGAAAACTGTTCCCTTCAGTTATCACTGTATCCAACTAGAACTGCCTCCACCTCTGTTTTGGGGTTTGGTGGTTTCTCTTCGGGGTAACATTAATCTTTGCAGCCAAAAACCTTAGTGTTTTACCTTTTGGTTCTCACCCCACAGTTTTGGGGTTTTCTCACGTTCTAAGAAAATTGTTTTGCAAGTAAGTAGCTGTCATTGCGGGTTCACCCCCCTATATGTAGTCCAAACTGTTGCAACTCGTCTTTTTGGGCAGGGTTTTGTTTCTTCCTTTTAGCTACCCCTTTTCTCTGGGTGAGGGGACTGTCTTTTGATGCTCTATCCCGTGATTCAGATAGGTCTCAATTTTGTGTCCATAAACTCACCCCCATTATCACTTTGCAGTTCAGAGGTTTCCTTTTAAACTTGTTGCTTTTTTTGTTATTAGTCCTTTGGGTTACCAAAACTTACTTTTGTTTTTCATTAGGGAAATTTAACTGGTCCTTGTAGTCATTAGAAGGTTTACTATATACCTGTTTCCTGCGGGAGTGCTTAGTCTCATGGGACCCACACATCACTTGTAAAAATTTTAAATGGTCTTGAGGTCTTTTTCAATTTCTTTGGGAATGTTGCCTTGTGGCTTTGGATTTTAATGCAACATTACACCTAATGGGGTTTGAGCAATGGGCAACACAAACCCTTTTCAGGGTTTCCTTTTCTTAGTTCCCGTTGCTGTCAGGATGTTGGGCCTAATCTTCTTTTCCACATGTTATACAGTCATTGTGTCCTGGTGCATTGTTTTCCCCTTTTCCCTTTACCCTGCTGAGGTATACAAGTGCTCATTTATTTTGGCATTGGGTTTCCTTCTTTCCATGAGGAAGCACACCTCACCTTGGAATTTGACAGTAATCCTTTAGCTGTCAAGTTTTCCCCCAAACGTCCACCTTTCCCCTGGGAAATAAAGTACATCTGCATTGGTAGGGTAAACTGCCTCCGTTTTTACTTGGGGCAGTAAAATTCCATGACCATTCCTTCTGCTTAAAAACTGCTTCTATCTGCAAGATGATCTTTCCTTTTGTTATGTCCACCCTTTGAAAAAGTTCCCTATTGCTTTCATGTGACTTTTTGCACCTGAACAATGCCCAGCTTTGCAAGTTTTATACTTGCCTTTGAATGTACCATTCCAATTATTAAAAGCGGCTGGGATATAGTACTTTGACCTTTTTTTTTAGTCCTTTTGGAAATTTTTTTTTGCGTTCTGCCTTCCCTATTGTGCGTCTTTTTTTAAAAAGCCCCGCTTGTGGCATCTGAAACATGCCCTGGTTTCCTTTTTTTTGAAAACGTGTACTGTAGCTTTAAGAGCTGTTCCAGCATCGGGGTCTTGGATTCATCACAAAATTCCTTTTTTCTTTGGAAATTCACCCATTATCGAGTCTTTTCAAATTTAGGGTCGGTCTGCTTTGGGTCTGGTTCCGAGCATTGATCATGACAGTTGAGTCAGGTAACACATAAAAATTGGGTGCACAAAGATTTCCTTTTTTGTCTCACCCATGTCCTAAAGGGGAACCCCTTCCACATTGCATTTAATGTTCTTTCATGTCCTTTTTTTACCAATCTTTTCGATAGTTTTCTGAGCAGAAATAACTTTCTGTTTAAAACTGGATTTTCATGAGCTTTTTTTAATGCATCCCACACCTTTGCTGTATTCTATGTCTTTTAGAAAGCTGGTCATCCTCCTAAAAGACTTTGGTGGCCCTGGCCTGTCTTTTTCTTTTCCCATTCCCGGGAATGATCTTGGTCTCTCTGTGGTAATGGCCTCCCCCAGGGCTCCCGGGTAACATTTCCACTTTAAATTCCTAGCTGATAATTCTCATTGTTCAGCTTTGGGCCCGCAGTCTGACTCGATGCTGGCCATTCGCGATCCCCTCCTTTGTATGTTAATCCCCTTTCTTATTTATTCAGGAAATGAGGGGTCTTTCACAGGATGGGTGCTGTCTTGTCTGTTTTCTGGGCGCTTTGCTTTTGTTCTCGTCTGGGGGCCCCCAAGTTGCAGATTGCAGCTTTCTGGAGTAGAACAAAAAGGATACGACCGTTGTGGAAGTAAAACCTTTATGATTTTATGGAGATACAAGACACCATTAATGCTTAACTTTAGTCTTGCCAACGGAGGTACAGAGAGATGGTAAAAGGGAAGTAAAAATAATAGATAGCAAGCATAAGCTAAGAAACCTTAACCATAATAGCGACCTCGTCTTAGACCTTTAAAATTCTTAACATAAGCTGTAGCTGTTGTATATACTTCAACAATTGGGACATCAGCGATAAGATCACTGAGTCCCAACGGGCTAACATGGCAGCGCAGTGCCTTGTGAAGGCTCTTATCGCTGCCATGTTCCTGTTTGCCCCACTTCCATCCGCAGACAGGAAGTGGGGAAACCGCCATATTTGTACACCCTAATGCATTGCCTATGCAATGCATTAGACTGTATTAACGATCGCACCCCCTAGGGGTCAAGCACCATAGGGGGACTAAATGTTAAAGTAAAATAAATGAATAAAGTTTTAAAGTACAAGAAAAGTATTAAAGGTTCAAATCACCCCCCTTTCCCCATTTTACAAATAAAAACAATAAAATAATAAAAAAGTTAAACATAAAATATAATATAATTTATCCCGTACGCTGAACACCGTAGAAGAAAAAAATTTCCCAAAAACGACAAATTGGTTTTTTTGGTGATTTCACGTCACATAAAAATTGGAATAAAAGTAATCAAAAAGTTGCATCCATTTCAAAGTGCTAGCATTAAAAAGTACACATATTCCCGCAAAAAATTCCGCCTCACTGACATCCGTAGGTGTTAGTACAAAAAAGTTATTGGTCGCACAAAATGGCGCCACAGCGCAAATTTCAAGAATAGAAAATGTTTGGAATTTTTTTACGGTACCAAAACATAAAAAGGAAACCCCCACATGTTTTGGCATTGCCAGATTTCATAACAACCTGTAGAATACAGTAAAAACATCATTTTTAACAAACAATAAACTCCGTAAAAAAAAACCCACCGCAAACATGGCGCAACTAATTTTTTTTTTAAATTTTGCCCCACTTAGAATTTTTTTGCCGTTCCCTAGTATACTCTATAGTAATATAAATAACACCACTAGAAAGCACAACTTGTCTTGCAAAATAAAAGCCCTCATATGTCTATGTAGGTGGAAAAATAAAAAAGTTATGGCTTTCAGAAGGCAAAGAGCAAAACAAATTTAGAGCCATATTATTATGACCGTCCGTCAGGAAAGGGTAAAATACCTAGTAATGCTAGAGATATTGATTGCATATCATCTTGCTTTGCTCTGAACTCTCATTGATTTCAGTGAGAGAGTCCCAACCACCTATCCTCACCAATCGGACATTGATGACATTTTCTATAAATTTACCATAAATGTTTATAGTGAGACAACCCCTTTAAAGGGTTTTCCCATCTGACTGTTCTCAAAGAAGCTGCTCTCTCCCACCTGCTTCAGGCTCCCACTTCAGGCTCTTGTGCAGGTTAGGGGTTTTTCTACATTTCAGCTCTCCTTGTTCAAAAAACTAGCTGTGCTTGTAGAGGAAAATTGGTGATGGATGGGTTTTAAAAATAGAATGACACTGTTCTAGCAGTACGTCTGACTATAAATGTGAACTGGCAGAGCTATATTTGTTATGAGAAGAAGCCAAGATGAGCAGTGTGATTCTTATATAATCAAACCATTATCTTTGTACGTAAAAAGAAAAGTGTCACTCTGCAGCCATGACAGCAACTCACAAGAATCCTGATCTTTCTGTTCAGTTACTTAAAGAGGTGCTCTCACCATGCTGTTTCACAGAGCCACAGCCAGCTTCAGACACCCACTTCCAGATTGTGGGTGGTTCTTTTTAACCAACAGATTTTTTAATTTTACAAAAATGAAAAAATTCCCAACAGGTAATAAAAGCAGAAACAAACAGACCAACAAAATGCCATGAACAAAATTTTATATCTGGTTCCTGTTATTACAATTTGAAGAACACTGAAAATGGAATTACCTAAAAAGATCAATGCCAGTCATATGAGGACAATATGTAACACAAAGCTGATAATTAGACTTCTGGGAAAAGAGCATTTACAGAAAAATTATAGTAAGGAGCATTATATTAAATACTTGGACTCTGTCCAAAGTTTCCATTTGCCTTTTATACCAGCAGGGCCGCCATACAGGGGGTACAGCCAGTACTCATGTATAGGGCCCGGTGAAACAAGGGGGCCCGCTGCAAGCAGGCCCCCTTGTTTCACAAACTAGCTTCCTGAGCAAGAACACGGCCCCGCGGCACTGCTGAGCGTCCGCTGGGGCCCGAGCGGCTCAGCGTGTGAGGAGGGGGGGGCCGCGCTCCGAGTCACTGGGGTAGAGTGGGCTTGACTATCACACAATGTGAGGGGGGGGGGGCGCGCTCTGAGTCACAGGAGCGCTCCATACCTTAACAGCTGCAGCAGCGGCTCACTCACTTTAGATCCCTCTGCTGGTGCTGTGATGGGATCGCCCCTCCTCTCTCTCTCTGCCTGTGGGCGGAGCTTCAGTGACTCCTGCTGGCAGTAGAGAGATCTCCTCACAGGACGAGAAGAGGGATCTAAAGTGAGTGAGATGGTGCTGCAGCTCTGTTAATGTTAATTAACTGGATTATGGAGCGCTCCTGTGACTCAGAGCGCGGCCCCCCCTCACATTGTGTGATAGTCAAGCCCACCCTGCCCAGCACCTCCTCCTGGGGCCCCTCAGCAGCCCACCCTGCCCAGCACCTCCTCCTGGGGCCCCTCAGCAGCCCACCCTGCCCAGCACCTACTCCTGGGGCCCCTCAGCAGCCCACCCTGCCAGCACCTGCCCAGCGGCCCCTCAGCAGCCCACCCTGGCCAGCACCTCCCCCTGGGGCCCCTCAGCAGCCCACCCTGCCCAGCACCTCCCCCTGGGGCCCCTCAGCAGCCCACCCTGCCCAGCCACCTGCCCCTGGGGCCCCTCAGCAGCCCACCCTGCCCAGCACCTGCCCCTGGGGCCCCTCAGCAGCCCACCCTGCCCAGCACCTCCCCCAGGGGCCCCTAGCCACCCCACCCTGCCCGGCACCTCCCCATGGTGCCACTCAGAAGCCCACCCTGCCCAGCACCTGTCCCTGGGGCCCCTCAACAGCCCACCCTGCCCAGCACTGCCCCTGGGGCCCCTCAGCAGCCCACCCTGCCCAGCACCTCCCCCTGGGGCCCCTCAGCAGCCCACCCTGCCCAGCACCTCCCCCTGGGGCCCCTCAGCAGTCCACCCTGCCCGAGCCCCCCCACCGACGCCCGTGCCTCCCCCTGGGCCCCAGCTGTGTTTGGCACCACCCCCTGGGGCCCCTCTGAAGCCCACCCTGCCCGAGCCCCCCCACCTACTCCAATGCCTCCACCTGGGCCCCAGCTGTGTCGGCCACCACCCCCTGGGGCCCCTCTGCACCCCACCCAGCCCGAGCCCCCCCACCCACTCCAGTGCCTCCACCTTGGCCCCAGCTGTGTCAGGCACCTCCCCCTGGGGCCCCTCTGAAGCCCACCCTGCCCGAGCCCCCCCACCTACTCCAGTGCCTCCACCTGGGCCCCAGCTGTGTCAGGCACCTCCCCCTGGGGCCCCTCTGAAGCCCACCCTGCCGGAGCCCCCCCACCTACTCCAGTGCCTCCACCTGGGCCCCAGCTGTGTCAGGCACCTCCCTCTGGGGCCCCTCAGAAACCCACCCTGCCCCAGCACCTCCCTTGGGGCCCCTCAGAAGCCCCCCCTGCCCCAGCACCTCCCTTGGGGCCCGTCAGAAGCCCATCCTGCTCCAGCACCTCCCCTGGGGCCCTTCAGAAGCCCACCCTGCCCAGCACCTCCCCTGGGGTCCCCCGGAAGCCCCCCACCAGCCCTAGGGCCCCCACCGGACCCCAGCTGTTTGGGGCCCCTCTGAAACCCACCCCAACACACCACACTGAAACACCTGGGGCCCCCCCATCAACCACCCCCACCCTCCCGGGCACCAGCTGTGTGGGGCCCCTCTTAAGCCCACCATGCCCCAGTGCCCCCTTCCCTCTGGGCCCTAGCTGTGCGGGGGCCCCTCTTAAGTTGTCTAGTCTGGACCGAATAGAGAAGAGAAGGGAAAGTGAACGACTGGTCGGATTAGACGTCACCTGTGAGTCACTAAATGTATCTGCACTGTGTGCACCTGTATCTATCCCTATAATACCCCTGTAATATCGGTCATTATTGATATTATACATTCACTAACAGTACGGTGGTATTGGTTCAGTAACTGTTTATGGTAGTGATATGCGGCGGTATTATATGGTCTTCGTATATTGTTATTTGCCATATTGGTCTGGGGATACTGGTTTGTCCAGTAACATAATAGTGGTGATCATGTGGCGGTATTTCCTGGCCCTTGTCTACATACTGACCCGCACAATATTGATAAACTGTAAAATTAAAATATAATGGCGCAATTGCATTTTTTTTTCTCGGGTTGGGTGACTGTTAAGTGGGCGGGGCAACGGGGGCGTGGATGACGGGGGGGGGGAGGGGGGGGGCCAAACGCTTCAGCTGTATGGGGCCCTGAAATTTCTGATGGCAGCCCTGGATACCAGTTACTAAATGTGGAGGAATAGCTAAACAGTTTTTACATTTACAGTGAAAATTAACCCTATTAATGACCTCTGAGATATGTAGGTCCTCTGGGAACTTCCAGTGAAATGCAATAGTTAATCTAGTGGCCAGTAACAGATGGTGAAAAACCGTGTGAAAAGAAATGATCGAGTACGGATAGTTCTGTGGAGAACGAAATATTAAATTGGAATATTTCTTTAGCTATTGACTCAACCTGTGACCATAGTTTTCTACTTACTGGGCATGACCACCACATGTGTGTTGCAGTCCCTACATTTTTGCATACTTTCAACATAATTTAGAGTAACCTGGCAATATGAGAGATTCGGTTTGGAGTTAAGTACCATCTGAGATGGATTTTCCTCATAATCTGAAGATGATAGACACATCTTGAAAATTTGGTAGGGGTCACTGCAACTGAAATCCAGGCTTTATGTGTAAATTTTGTATTTAATTCCTTCCCCCATTTAAGAATATAATTTGGGATTGACTGAAAACTGTCTGAGAGAAGCTGATTGTAGGAGATAGAAAGTCCTTTCTCATGTTTCCTGGTTTTCTTCAAAAACTCATTAAATAAGGATTTTGCTTCTGTTTTACCCGTCCACATCCAGGTATTTAAGACATGTCGAACTTGGAGGTATTTGAAAAAAAGTATTTTGTGGATTGTCAAAACTATGGGTTACTTCAGAGAGAGGTTTGAGTAAACTGTCAGAATAAAGGAGGTCTATAGTGGGAATTCCCATACATACCCAGTCTTGTAGGGAAATATGTAGGCTTCAAATTCAAAGGACTGAGGTCGGGCAAGACCTTTTCGAAATGTTGATTAAGTGCTTTTTCCCAATGTATTTATCCCATACAAGGGACAAATATCATAGAGAAGGTAAGTCAGTATTAGGAATGTTGAGCAATGAGAAGATCCTTAATTGAATAAGGGTGACTAGCTGTGTTTTAAATTCTAGCCCATGATGTGTGTTTGGAGAATTTCGTAAGAAATAACTAAGGTTGCAAAATTGTGTAAAGCGAAGTTTGGCACTGACATACCTTCTTTTTTGGAATTACATTGTTTGTTATATCTGGGTTTCTTAGCCCACCAAGTAAATTTTAATAGTAGTGATTGCGTTTTATTTACGAGTGGAGAGGGAAAGATAAAGGATAAACATCTACATATTTATAAAAATTTGGGTTGGATCATTATTTTAACAACATTAATCCTCACAACCCAGGAAAGAGGAAGAATATTTTACCTATTAACTTCTGATGACAGGATGTCATAGATGGAGTCCAAGTTAATGGTGTTCTCTAATAATTTTTATATTTTTCTACCAAGATATGACATAAACGAGTCAGGGTAAATACATGGGAGACATGATAAATCTTCTCTAACAATGGGCTGTAAAGGTAAAGGCATTGAGATAAATTTAGTTAGGTTCAATTTATAATATGAAACTTTGGCGAAGGTTTCCAGTAAAAGCAGTAGAGGTGATACAGAGCAGACTGGATTTTGACACATAATCAGAATTTCATCAGCGTAAAGGTTAATCTTGTGCTCTTCTCCAAAGATAACAATACTTGAGATTAGAGGGGAACATCTAATACTCTCTGCTAGGGGCTCTATACAGAGAACAAAGATGAGTGGGGTGAGAGTGTAACCTTGTCATGTACCACTGGAAATTGGGAAAGATTTTGAAAGAAAACCTGAAGAAAATACTGTAGCTGAAGGGGAGGTGTAAAGAGCTGTTGCAGTGTATATTTCGAGAGAGAAGCCAAATTTCTTTAATACACCTTTGAAGTGATCCCAGTTAATCCTATCAAAGGCTTTCTCTGTGTCTAGAAAAACAATACGATTTTTTTCTAGTGTTGATTAAATGTATCACGTCTAACACTTTATGTCTGGTTTGACGTTCTTTCACAAAGTCCACTTGATCTAATTTTATTAATGAGGGAAAGATTTCATACAGTCTGGAAGCAAAAAAATTTTAATAAATTTTTTTATCACAGTTCAATTACGATATAGGTCTGTATTTGGCAACTAAGTCTGAGGATTTACCTGGTTTTGTGATTGTGGTGACTGTTGCATACAGAATTTCCAAAGGGGGGGAAAATTTATGAATTATGGATTGAAAGATAGAAGAAGAATGGTTTTGAATAATCTATAATATCAGTTTGGGAGGCCGTCAGGTCCAGGGGCTTTAATAAGTTTGGAAGAGTTCATAATTTTTTCTATTTCTGCTACAGTAATGTAACGGTCTGCGTTAGTGGATCCGCTGGACCACTGCAAGCGATGGTGGAAGCCCACACCATGGAGAGGAATCTAAGTAGGTCCCGGTATTCACCAGAGCCCGCCGCAAAGCGGGATGGACTTGCTGCAGTGGGAGTCTACCAGGTCACTTCCACTGGCGGAACTTGCTTGCGGTGGCGGCCAAGAGTAGGCGAGGTACAGATTCGTCAGGCAGGCTCGTAGTCGGCGACAGGAGAAGGTCAGGGCAGGCGGCAGAGATTCGTGGTCAATAAACGTAGGCAAGAGTTCGGTACACAGTAATCAAGACAAGGCTTCTGGACCGCTTTCACAATAGGCAATGGCACTACAGATCCGGCAGGATCACCAGGAAGAGGCCGGCTTAAATAGGAGCAGCATCCAGTAATTGCCAATTACCAGTGCACTGTCCCTTTAAATTTAACACTGCCGGCGCGCCCTAGGGAGACAGAAACGGACAGAGCAGGAGCGGGGCCGGGTAAGTGGACTTGGGCACCGGCAGGGGAGCGAGCGGACCCACGCCCCAACGTGCGGGACGGGCGCAGCTCGACAACGGGGCACGGACACGTCCGCGACCCGGGACAGGGGTCACAGGGGCGTCCATGACAAGTAATAGGAGTATTTAGCATCTCCAAGTCTTCCTCCTACACAGTAGGGAGAGAAACCCTTCAAAATTGTTGATTTCCTCCTCACTAACCAGAGAAACACTAGGATCTTCCTTTAAATTGTAAAGAGACTGTAAATAATCTGCAAAAGAGTGCGATATAAATTGAGGATCTCTAATATTACCTGTAGTTAATGTAGTTGGCTGGACACCTTGTATATAAAATTCCATTTTAGCTTTGTTAATTTGGACTCGGATTTCTTTAAGTAAAGAAGTCTTAATAAATTCAGTTTATCTACAAGTTGGTTTTTATTATCTGGGTTGGGATTATTTTTAAAGAAATACATTTGACTGTTAATGATACTGTGAGACTGAAAAAATAAAAAAATCCGTATTCTTACTTTACCCACTCACAAATTAAAAAGGCAGGTATTGTTATGTTTGTTAAAACACAGTAGCATTTATCTTTATAAACCAATTTATTGATCCAAAACATAGATACCCCAGTAGTGGTGGTAGCTAAAACTTTCATTAAATATCTTAACATTTTTATTAGTCATACCCAAGAGTCTGTATATAGGTTGAATTACCCACCTTTAATCTTGCAATTGTCCACAAAATGGAGAAATGGAGGCGCCTTCCTTTGATATTATTAAGGAGATGTCATCTGGTAAGGATGATAAGTTTTCTGAAACATGTTTATCCCCTTGAGACATAAAAATCATTATTTATGCCTTCACTAGATTTATCTGGGCCAGGAAAAGACCAAGGATTTCAATGTCTAAGCTGATGCTTCCCAAAATATATGAGGGATAAATTTACCTGACATTCAAACATATAATCTGGCATGTTTGCTGCACCATTACTTAGATTGGATCATAGGTACCTCTTTCTACTATAACACGGCTTTAGAGGCCTCTTTGGCAACTCCATGGAGCTTATCTGCTCTACTTCATACGAAATATTCACTCTGTCCCAGCGAAATTAAATCTAGCTTTATATTAAGAAATACTATTGCAGATTGGAAAGCATGTAGCAAATGGTGCTGAATGGGCATCTTGAGTTTTCTCAGGGAATGGAAAATAGACATTTTCGTATATGAAAAGAAAGAGGTATCAAGACTTTGGGTCTTTTGAAAGAAACTAATTGAAAAAAACATATCTCTCCATCCCGGACCTTTCAGTGAAATATAGTCTTCCAAACACCCACTTTTTAACATACCAATAAGCAATGGACTCTCTCAAAGGAAAGGTGAGTAACTTAGATAAGGAATTCCCAACTAGCACATATGACCTTATGATTACACAAATATTGGTCAGACATTCAATTTTCTCATTATACACTAGGCTAAGGGATCAAGATCTTTTTGAACTAGAGGATTAACACTTTAAAATATGGGAGGTAAATTTTCTGAATGACAACGTTCCTCAAGTAGTTGTAAATGGATGGAACGATGTGCGCAAGGCAATTATTTGTGAAAAATGGCAAGAAACACACTGTACATTTACATCACAAGGTGAAGTGTCCAAAGTGTGACCATGGTATGTGGCACTGTGATATTCATAAATGTTTTTTGGGGGAAAAATTGATGCGTTGATCATAGAAAAAATGGAAGGTGGGTTTCCCATTGGATCCAAAGTTCTTTTTTTCATGATTTGTCTTCATTAACAAAATATACTCAATTCATGCATATCACACTATTTTCAGCTAAAAGGTTTTCTTCTAAGGCCCGGTTCACGGGGTTATTCAAGCCGTAATTGCGGGACGGATTTCGCCCGCAATTACGGCTTGAAAAAAGGGGCGGGGCGGGGGCGCAGCTCCCCGGCCCCTAGACATTCATTATTCACGGCATGTACACGCCGTAAATAATTGACATGTCACTTTCTCGTATTCGCCCAGCGGGGAGGGAATGAGACGGGAAACCACAGTTCTCTATGAGAAACTGTGGATTACCGTAATGGCTGGGACGGATTCCAGCCGTACTGCAGCGCAGTATTGCGCACAATACGGCTGGAATCTGTGCCCAAAATAAACCGTTTGAACGGTCCCCAAATGTGTCTATTTGAAGCCCAGGTAGGGGTGAGTTATTCAGAAAAAATTTAAAACTAATTACATTTGGATAGAGGGTGGGAAAGTTTTTTTTGAGTTTCAGGGCTTC